>NQII01006070.1:0-10925 GCA_002778355.1 Clitarchus hookeri
ATTAAACGTGCGTCCACTATGCTAATATACGAAACGAACACACTTTACAGGAAGGCTGTTCAGTGCTAGACGTCATGCACATTTGAAACACCATTTCAAAGTACTCCAAAATGGCTAAAAACGGATTTTTTTAAAGCGCTGTATCTCAATATACGTGCCAAATACCGTACATACAAAACTACTCAAGGGCCCTGCACTAAAACGTCCTGCAGACTTTCCATCAATAAAATTATAGGGTCACCGCTGAAAGTCCCATAGCTATGCTATGATTCATTCACAGTTACTTCCAACATTTCCCTGAATCCCTGATAAAATTCTACTTCCACGATATTCCTTCCCCTCATGCGAACAAAGCATTGCCGAGTCTAGAAAATTACACCAAATTCCTGCGTACTAACTGCAATACTATTTTGCATTTAGGCATTANCCTGCCACGACGGCTGAAAGGGAGGAGAGGTCTCTTGACTCACCCCGCCATCAAGCAGCCTGTGGCATTTCCTGGGTCCGACCTACTTCCTCTCGCAGCGCGCGTCCATTCCGTGCGAGCGCCGACCCCCCTCCAGACCTCAGCCCTCTATTGACAATGACAGCCTTAATACGGGTACGATGCCCAACAACCCACGCCTACACAGCGCCACGCCGCCGACCCAATGATTTTAGTATGTGTCGGGGTGCATTTGTTTGACAAACACCCAGTGAGTTATGGGAGTCTAGGTTCTCGGTCTCACGACACTAAAGCCATTCGGTGGCATATGAGGGTTCGGCGACGGGTGTCCACGACAGCCGGGAATCCCCGATATGACATGAAAGAAGAGTTAGTTGTGGAGTTTATAGGGGTGGGTGAGTGAGTGAACAGATTTGGGTGGCCTTGAGAGCCAATGAGGGTGAAGCGAGGCGAGTATGGCGGGAGCAGCGCCGGCATCGTCCGCAACTATTCTTACATGCAAAAATCCGGGAACGACTCCGCTGGGTATAGAACCCGGTTCGCCTAGGTGGGAGGCGAGCAGTCTAACCACTACACCACCGCGTCTCTTTCGGTTGATAGGTTTTTGGCGCGCCCAAGGGGCATGAGTCCTCGCCATTTTGGATTTGTAAATTTTTTTGCTTAAATCCCACCACAAAAGTATTTTACGAAATTTTTGCCACCAAACTTTGCAAAAGAACTATTTTTAATAGGTATAACCAACACACCTATATTTTTACCGTTTTAATTCGTATTTATTGTAATTTAAATATTGCAATTTTTAAATCAACTACATATAAAATTTCAATGTTACCAAAAATAAGGCACTTGTGTTCTTTTATGCAAACAAGTATTAAACGATTGTGATAAATACTTAGGAAACAACCAAACACGTCGTGCATGAAGTGATTTTTCAAAGTTTTGATTCCAAAAAGTGTGTAAAAACCGCAAGTAGTCGATTAGAAACTCAGGCCTTCGGTTCGGGGACGAGTTGCTACACAGTTCGGGAGCTGTACAGCGATCCGTGCTTAAAAAAAGAAAAGGAGTGAAAAAGTTTTGACTCAAGGGCACGCGGGAGGAAGAAAACATGGCGAGAGGAGCACGGAACCACTCCGCGGGACAGATAAACTACGGAATGTGTGTCTGTGAAGCTTGCAGCTTTATTCCGCGAAATACCTCGCATGCGCAACGCCGAGGGAGAATAAGGGAGATTGCGAAGTACGGAACGCAGAGGAGCAATACGAGAGGGCGCCACTGCGACTAGCCGCACACGAATACAGATCTAGAAACCGCCCGCGATATCTCAATACCAACACGCCTCTAGCACTTGTGCTCTTCTAACCCAGCAAAACAAAGCTACTGAACTGACGCACTCCTGTTACGTACACATTGCAATTGCAAGCCTGGATTACCCATTACCAGCTTATTTGAAATGCTGTCTATCGCTGAGCAACTGGGGTAGGAGAAGGATCCGAACCACTGCTAAGGAGGGAGAAGGCAAAAATAAATTCCTCACATTTTGGATTTATGATTTTTTTTTCCGCCACAACTTTTACAAGACTAATCGGAATTTTTAGCACGGCAAAGCATAAATAGTAGCTTCCCAAAATGTCTTAATTACACGTCCACGGCTTATTTTTTTTAAACTGATACGTAATGATTTCGCTTTCGCCAATTGACGGGCGATAGCAATAGAAACTAAACATAAATGATTTCTCGTCAGATTTTAATGATAAATACACAATTTCATAAAAAATTAAAAACGCGAGGTTCGATTCCTTTTTTTATATATATTTTCATTAGAAATTAAAGTTATCGTGGTGATAAGTATGGTTTTGAAAACCTAGTCTTATGTGGGGAAAAACTCTCTCATCGGCTGAGTTTCACGCTGGTTATAGGCACCCAGATTACCTGAAGGGCTGCATTTGCCCGGAATGACCGGCGGATAATGAAACGTGCTGTTTGGGAAGACCAACAACCATGACTGAAGCACATGCTCGAACTGTTTTTTTTTTTTGCAAAAGGGCGTAAAGCACGTAACAACTTTCCCACGTGCTTACAGACGCGGGTTTCGCTAGAAAACGGCGCGTGTAACACGGGCACACCCACGTAGGGAAGTCATCTTGCAGACCGATGTCCACTTGGTACGGTAAGGAATATTTCCGTGAAGCACGCAGACATTATACTAAACGTCCCAATGGCGGTGCATCTAGTGCCGCAAACGTGACTATGTATAATATTAATTTGCTGTTCTCCAGAGATTTTGAGCGAAGTAATCGAGCCCCAACAGAATTAGGCAATCTACCCAACAATAATCCATCCTAGTATGCAAACTTTGCATAATTAAAGTGGCGAGAGAGCCCATACTAAAAAAAACTAAACTTCTGTAAACTGGAATCAACATATTTTCTCCTGCAAGGGGGGGAAAAAACTTTTTCGTTTGTATGCCATCGATTCTGGCGTCAAATTTGAGCAAGAGAATATATATATTATATATATTTATATATATATATAATATATATATTTATATTTATATATGTATATATATATATATATATATATATGTATATATATAGGGTCAACGAGAAAGAAGTTGAAAATGACAAATGCAAGTTAACTAGTCACGAACATCATATTACATACGGCGATGTTATACCCCTCCGTATATTTTACGCGGCGGTATTATTTAATTTCCCTACTATTCTTCACATTTCAACATATCGGAAAAGCAGCGTAATTGAGTATTGGATTAAAAAAAAACATATTCACAAACCAAGCACGAGTTTAATAACTGTAAATGAGACAAAGTATGTAAATAGACAACAAAGTTCCCCTGAAAAATTTATAAAACTACAGCTGATTTATGAATCACTTCAAATGCCATGTAAATTACCGTTGGATAACTTCAAACACGACGCATTCAACAGCAGAATGCGACTGAAGAAGTCAAACATTATCGCAGAGTTTAAAATAGATGCAACACACTCACGAAAAGGTGCAAATTAAAATAAGACCTTAAATTAAGAGAAATACTATCTTTATCGTTTTAAATCCATGCGTGACATTTATGAACACACTCGTGTCCTGTTTGTCGGTCCAAAAAGCTAGAGGCTACGTTATTGCTACCTAGTGTGTCGTAAACAAAGACGTATAACTCGGGCAAGGCCCTGCCAATAGGAGTTCCACGAGGCTGGTGGCTCTTGCGTAAGGTCTCTGGCTGCGCCAACTAGTGGAGAGAGGATAATGCAGCCGTAATTGCTTTCGAACACAACATCTAGCAGTTCATCCGGGACTTCCTTTTTAAACGCACATCTATAATAGCAGACTGGCGGCTAAGTAGAAGTTCGCCACTGGAAAGTGCAAGGTTTAACGAGTAATAATATTTATTTGTTTTGAAATGTAACTAGGGCTTCAAAAGTGTTCACTTTACAGTAAATAGCCTATACATAAATATATCTCACCGCACTAGAATTCGGTTGGCATTTCATTGGACCTACAAGTAGCACTGGAACGCTATACGGTTACTAAATTAAAATGACACGTCACTACAATCTAAATTATGCCACATTGTAAAGAAAAGGCAGCGGATTAAATTTTAAGTCGTGAAAACATTCTGCTGCTTATGATGAATTATCACTTACGTAAGTGGAACAAACGGTACACAATTACTAACACCGCCTATCTGTAATTAATTCATTACGAGATGTACAAAATACAATAGACTGTAGGCGGAAAACAATAAATTACCTTTTGTTCTTCGACGCTCTTAAATATTCATGTTATTCGCTTATTAAAAAGTGGAATGTGGATACATACAGGATGATTCACGAGGAGTTACCACCCACAGGACTTATTCCTTATCATTTGGAGCAAAATGTCATAAATGTGGATCCTATTCCCAATATTTACAGAGTAATTCGACAATCAGCATACCCACCTTACAGTGGAAAGGAGGTTTCAACACCGTTTCAGTATCAATATGTGGCGTGGTTGGTGTCCTACACGATCAGCTGATTGGGCCATTCATTTTCTCGGGACGCTTGACTGGTGTATCTGCAATTGTTGCAAGAAGAACTGCCGCTGTTACTAAAGGATATTCCGTTAGCAGTGAGACGTCGTATGATCTTCCAGCATGATGGTGCACCCCCTCACTTCCATTGTGCTGTGCTGTGGTTTAACACTTAAATGTGCATTTCTCTGATAGATGGATAGTACGAGGCGGTTTTCACCCCTGGCCTTCTTGACTGCCAGATCTATAACCACTAGATTGCGTATGGGGACGGATGAAGGATATGGTTTACCAAAGGACTGCACAAACACATGGGAAACTACTTGCGCGTATCATGAATGCCGCAACAGAAATCAAAGACAGCCAACATTTTTTAACATCTTATGTAAGCTTGTTAGACGCAATTGTGATGATCAACTGTAAACAATACGGTCTGATAATATATCACTGTATTTACTTCTAAAAGGGTTATTAGTTTTATTTAGTCATTTTTAATGTTTCGAATTATTCTGTAAATTTTGGGAATAGGACCCACATTTATACGACATTTTGTTCCAAATGATGTGAGGAATAGGCCCTGTGAGTGGCGGTAACTCCTCGTGAATCAGCCTGTACGCCAGAGTATTATATATTCAATAGAATGGGAGAAGTAGGAAAATGCCGATTCTGACACCTAACTTCTGGCTACGGTACCGCGACGCCGTGGCGGCCATCTTTGATGACATCACGCAGAAAACACATGCTCCGTCATTTCTCGTCATCAGCGGTTATCTCGGATTTCTTTTTTCCCCTCTGGAATTTCCCTTATTTCTCTCGGAAGTTCCGTTTTTTACCTCCTTCTCTATCATTCCACCTCGGCACTTCATCGTCTTGCATTCCGATTAGTTTTCCCGCGTTCTTGCACTCTCATTAGTTTTTTCACGCTCTGACATTCCGATATATTTTTCTCATGCTGTCATTCCTTCCGTCTCGTNATAATATTTATTTGTTTTGAAATGTAACTAGGGCTTCAAAAGTGTTCACTTTACAGTAAATAGCCTATACATAAATATATCTCACCGCACTAGAATTCGGTTGGCATTTCATTGGACCTACAAGTAGCACTGGAACGCTATACGGTTACTAAATTAAAATGACACGTCACTACAATCTAAATTATGCCACATTGTAAAGAAAAGGCAGCGGATTAAATTTTAAGTCGTGAAAACATTCTGCTGCTTATGATGAATTATCACTTACGTAAGTGGAACAAACGGTACACAATTACTAACACCGCCTATCTGTAATTAATTCATTACGAGATGTACAAAATACAATAGACTGTAGGCGGAAAACAATAAATTACCTTTTGTTCTTCGACGCTCTTAAATATTCATGTTATTCGCTTATTAAAAAGTGGAATGTGGATACATACAGGATGATTCACGAGGAGTTACCACCCACAGGACTTATTCCTTATCATTTGGAGCAAAATGTCATAAATGTGGATCCTATTCCCAATATTTACAGAGTAATTCGACAATCAGCATACCCCCCGTACAGTGGAAAGGAGGCTTCCAACACCGTTTCAGCATCAATGTGTGGTGTTATGTCCTACGCGATCAGCTGATTGGGCCATTCATTTTCCCGGGACGCTTGAATGGTGTGGTGTCTGCAATTGTTGCAAGAACTGCCGTTGTTGCTAGTAGATATTCCGCTAGCAGTGAGACGTCGTATGATCTTCCAGCATGGTGGTGCACCTCCTCACTTCCACTGTGCTGTGCTTGGACACTTAAATGTGCATTTCTCTGAGAGATGGATAGGACGAGGCGGTTTTCACCCCTGACCTCCTTGATTGCCAGATCTATCACCACTAGATTGCGTATGGGGATGGATGAATGATATTGTTTACCAAAGGACTGCACAAACACGTGGGAAACTACTTGCGCATATCACGAATGCCGCTACAGAAATCAGAGACAGCCGTGTGAAGCTAGGTAGAATACTCGCGGTTAATAAGCGTGCGGCCAAGTGTAGGGAAGTAGACTGAAACATTTTTGAACATCTTTTGTAAGCTTGTTAGACGCAATTGTGATGCTCAACTGTAAACAATACGGTCTGATAATATATCACTGTATTTACTTCTAAAAGGGTTATTAATTTTATTTAGTAATTTTTAATGTTTCTAATTATTCTGTAAATTCTGGGAATAAGACCCACATTTATATGACATTTTGCTCCAAATGATGTGAGGAATAGGCCCTGTGAGTGGCGGTAACTCCTCGTGAATCAGCCTGTACGCCAGAGTATTATATATTCAACAGAATGAGAGTAGTAGGAAAATGCCGATTCTAACACCTAACTGCTGGTTGCGGTGCCGCGACGCCATGGCGGCTATCTTTGATGACATCACGCAGAAAACACCTGCTCTGTCATTTCTCGTTAGCAGCGGTTATCTCGGATTTCTTTTTTTTTCCCCTGTAATTTCCCTTATTTCTCTCGGAAGTTCCCTTTTTTCCCTCCTTCTCTATCATTCCACCTCGGCACTTCATACTCTTGCATTCCGATTAGTTTTCCCGTGTTCTTGCATTCTCATTAGTTTTTTCACGCTCTGACATTCCGATATATTTATCTCATGCTGTCATTCCTTCCTGTCTCGTCTGTTCTATCCCATGGGGAGGGGGGTCCCCTCATGTTCCTTCTGGTCTCCTTTGTTTTCACTATCCTCTCTTGCTTTTCGAGTCCTCCATCTTGGATGTTCCCTCATTACCCATTACCGTCATCTGCTGTTGGTGGCCATCTTTGATTTCCGAATCCACCACCAGTGTGTGCCACGCCATATTTAATTCCCGCACCTGCCGCCAGTCGGCTGCTGTAGGCGGCCATCGTTGATTCTCGCACCCGACACCAGAGTGTTTGAAGTTCTGCAGTTCGCAGCTAAGAGTGCTGGTATCGGCGCGGCCATTTTGTGCATGTCTGTTGGGCCACTCGTAGCCTGAAGAGGCGCGCAAGCATCGGAGGGTAGTTCAAACAGTGGCCACCAGGAGCGCTGGGAATCGCACACGGGAAAACTTTTCTTTCCTATTGTCATGTAATTAAAAGTAGGATTAAAAAAAAAACAAATTACACTTGCATGGCTTGTCAGCAGCAGCGTGGTCGCTCTCCCACCTATAAAATACCGTCCACTTCACACTCTGTCATTACATGATAGCACCATCCATCTTGTCTAGAAAGTTCGAGTTCATTGCCCCATCATGCAACTTCTCTCATTCCTTCAGTCGACTTTAATATCAGAACTGTTGAGCATGTGAACTTCTGTATCTCGGATTCCTATAGGAGCGTACATATTAAGATAGTCAGCAAATTCGTAACAGTCATCGTCCTCGACGATGAACTAGGCCGCAGGGTTAAGCACACCTTAAGCCCACTTATAAACATAGTTACCCCCCATTTCCTACCCACCGAAGCTATAAGCACCAAATTCATATCATAAACATCACCTCCGATGAATAACAGGGTGGTATGGATAGGTATACTCAGCGACAGCTAGCCACCCTTCATCCACCATCATCCAGGTTGTGTATATATATGTATGTGTATATATATGTAGATGTATATATAAATATATATATATATTCCGGTACAAAACATTAAAAAGGTACAGGGACGTGCATCAAACCTTTATTTTTATTATTACGTCAAAAATTGTAGGGTCTCCGCTGAAAGTCTCGTAGAGGCGCGTTATCGGCGGCAAGACTGCACGCCAGTTCATTGCTTTACGCGTAGAGAGGCGATGAGAGAGTTGATGCGCATGTCTCGGTCGCCCCTAGCGCTCCTCCGCTTCCAGGCCTAAGGCGTGACAAATTCCTTCAACCAGGCGGCCACCTTGACTGTGTGCTCGAGGTCACTGCAACCGACTAGGCACAGCTGATTTCAAAACCGACCGTTGTTTACGAAACCAGACGGCAATCACCTTCAGTATCTATCTGGATAAACACACGTAGGTCTACTCTCTCTATAGCTCTGTGGTGTGGCTGACCTCGTCCCCTTTATGGCCAAATAATTAACATTAAAAATGTCCGAATAATTTCAAAGGTAATCGCGATTACAATTGGGCACGTTGAGTTTCTAATGCCATTTTTGAATAGACGGCCTTTAAAATAAACGCTTTGCGCGTCCGTGATGACGCGGAAATGGTCTTAGAAATGAAGAAAGAGAGGGCGAAACTGAGAAAAAAGGTTCGGGTTTCACGTTGCGCGTAGGGTTGCCACACGTCCTGCAGGATTACTTGACGTTTTTGAACATCTATTTTACGTCCAGCCGGATTTTTTTCGTGGCGACATACGTCTGGCTCTTTTCACCTGATTAAACACTGCGGTTTTCGTATTAGTTATTTTCATATTATTAGTTTTCAAAGCCTGTGTTGTCGGAGTTCCCTTGGTTAAACGTACAAAAAAAAATCTGTTTTTATGTTATTAAACATTCCAAAAAAGAGTAAAAACGTAATTGAACCTTTTTTTTTAACATTAGTAATATTAAGCTATTAATTTATTTATATAGGTCGTTCACAGTAAACTAAGCACTTTAGAAAGTCCTTAAGATCTATAGATTATTCACGGTAAAGTGAGCACTTTTGAAAGCCCTCGCGATTTGGAGTATAATCAATAAATATATTTTATCTTAGCTTTAGACGTTAACTTCTGAGTGCGGTGGAATATACACAGTGTTTATTACTTACATTGCAATATTTATTTTAAAAAGGTGGTTAAAGAATAAAAAATGGCTGAGAAGGAAAAGTATCTAGGGCCTAAAAAGGGCTTATTTTACCGTGAACATCCTATACCTGTATGCACACTGTGTATTCTTCCACCGCTTATAAAATAAACATTCCCGTGGGCTTGATCACTTTATTGATGCGTTGGTCAAGTAAAACTGTGAAATTATTACATTAGCTGATTCTTACATTTGTAAGCACTAAAGAAACCGAAAGGAAAACAAATCTGTTCTCTATTCACAAATGTTTACTCAACACGACGAGACATGGAACTACCTTCCCTCCACAATTACCAACTTTATTGGCCGAATGCCAGACATTGTGCCCGTTAAAATATATGCAGGTGAATGTTGATTTCAGAAGTGCTCAATTAGCTACATGAACGGCCTATTAATAATTTGCGGCGCTAGTGAAATTTCATTGTCCTTTTGAAATGTCCTCATTTTCCCAAAGTGCATGTATTTTTTATTCAAAATGCCCGGTAACCTTGGTCGCGCGGTTGCTGAACAAGTGCTTAAGATGACGGGACCTCGCTATTACAGTTCATTCCAAGCCATTTGGAAACCCACGCAAGATAAACATGAGCCGTGCAAGGCCCGCGGCCCGCTCTCCACAGCAACGTGAGACTCATACGCATTGGAAACGCAACGTCATCTCACGTCTCGCTGATCACATTATGAGTAATCACTTTTAGCGATATGAATAGCAGCAAGTTGGTAACTATAGCAGTTCAAGGGCTAACGAATTGACTTAAAATGCGCGAACGAAATATTATTCGCTGGGGTTTACAAATGGCAACATTTCCAGGGTTTACAGGAAAGTGAAGAAAAAAAAAACAGCCATGCATGCAAACTTATTTAGTGACAAATTCCAAAAATGTGTTATTTATAATGAGCTAAGGATTAGCAGACATGAGTTGAGGTAACGCACGGAAGAGGAAGGGAGACTATTTGTATAAACCATGGCCAGTTCGGCCGACCGGGATAAAACCGAAATACACCTATACTATCCCATGACTANGGGGGGGGGGGCCTTGAACGCCTCCCTTGGAGCTTAATTTTACACTGGACACAAGATTCCCGACGGAGTGGCTCCCGGATTTTCGCATGTGGGAACCATACCGGACGATGGGTTTTCTCGGGGATCTCCCGTTTTTCCCGCCCTTGCATTCCGGCGCTGCGGCTCCATACTCTGTTCGCTTCACCTCCATCGGCTCTCGAGGTCTCGATGTTACGAGCCGCCCATATGTCTTCACTCACGAGAACAATGGACGCCAGTTGAAAGTCTAGCGCTTAGCGGCGATGGCGCACTTCTGAACTAAAAACTCTAAGCAGAACAAATACCGAACAGTTTCATACTAAGTTTAAGAAGTATTTGTTAGGTAATGACTTTTATACAACTGAAGAATTTATTAATATGCAATAATTATGTTTAATTTTATTTCATATACATATATTAATTTAGATTCTAAAATAATGGATTTTATGGTTACTCGATATTTATGATGTTTGTACTTTTTATCAATGTTTTATAATGGTGTTAAAACAACTTCATGGTCAAGTGGCAATCTCATTGTACATATTATGTCTCCTGCTGTATATACACTATTATATTGAGAAACTATATCCCGGGGCTCGTGCCCTTTTTGGGATCGACGGAGCGATAAAGTAAGTAAGTAAATACGCGTGGCAGTGTCGGCC
>NQII01006070.1:11006-24478 GCA_002778355.1 Clitarchus hookeri
CCTCCGGCACGGGATAAAGACTGCGGGTACAGCATTAGTCGACGCACGTCTGGGGGAAGGTAGAGCTGGGCGTGGGAGCCGTGGGCCGTGTCACGTCACGTCGGTGCTGCGCGTACGTGCGAGGCCCCGGGTAGGCCTGGCACTCGCTCATCGCTGCATCGCCTACAGGGACGACTCAGTCGCCGCCTGCCCGTCTGCCCGTCTCCTGCTCCGCGCTTCGCTCCACAACGTGCACAGGTTCGTTTTCTGCCGCCAGCCCGCGTTAACGCTGTTACGAGTGCCAGGAATTTTTTTTTCTACGGTTTTGCAATACTATATCAGTAACTATTTTATTAAAATTTCCAAATCAGTTTAAACATATCTTTCGCATTTTCTTTTTTTTTAGTAGAATTATCAGCATTTTAACCTTAAAATATGTGCCAAACAAGTTATACAAGCACAATGTTTGATTTCAGCTTAAGTGTTTAAGATTTAGGAACGCCACGATGAAATTGCATTAAAGTGTGGCTTTTGGTTCGTCTGCGATTAGGGTTTTACTTCTGGCTAGTTTGGAGTTCAATTTTATTGTAAGATTTTAAAAAAATTATGGTCCAACCGCTGAAATAATTTCCATTAAATTTATTCTTCTTTTTATAATGATATTGACAATTAATTTGAAATGTAGCTAAACATAATAATTATGAAAAATGTTTAATGTGTATGCCAATACATATCAAATTCCTGTATTTTCCGTCAGTTTTTGTGAATTAATTTTTCATTGTTTTTGATACTTTTTACAATGTACTATTTGATGTAATAAAACATAATAATAAACTATCCTGAAAATAACGGAAATCGTTTTTGGCACCAACGCCCCTAATGGGGTAGCAACTATTCCATTTTCGATTTTTCTTGCAAATCTTCGCAATGAAAATGTTTGACCAGACACAGGAAATCAAAGCGAGACACCACATATATGACTACTTAACGAATTTTGTGAAATTTGTATGGCTTCAATTGTACCTGTGTTTTCCCATGTGGAATTGACATTAAATAATTAGGTAATATTTTATTACAGTTACAGATGTGATACTAATCATGGAAGAAAAACAATATGGGTTTCGAAATAACTTTTAAAACGTTCATTATGCCTTAACTAGTTTGGTTTTTAAATATTGACTCCGAAAATTAAGTTATCGAGGAAAATTCGTAAATCCAAGATGGCAAGAATACTTCCTCCGCCTCTTTTTTTTTGCAGAAATTCTTAGTTTTGTGCCATAACGTCTGATTCAGGGTCAAGACAAAGTACGATTTTTAATCTTGTGTTATCTGCTAGTTTTAAATAGTCAAGAACAGATTTAAATTTTCATCAATAAGTTCCTGCCTTTTTGCAAGCAGTAAATAACACACAGCGAAAATTAGATACAAAAATATTAACTAGTAAATTGTAAATGTTCTATAATCAAACACTTACAGCAATACCTCTGAAACTGAAATGACACGGAAACTAAGAATATCCGCATAATAGGCGAAGCCGAGCAAGAATTAGTGTTAGTTGTCCGGACATATTTTCTTTACATTTGTTGTCTGCGCGGTCACGCTTATCTCAGCAAATGTCCTGGGGATAAGACTTTTTGCCAGAAAAATAAAACTATTATCTAGACCGTGCAGTTTTGTTTTATAATAAGTTTATTCTAAGGGAAACAAACCGCAAAAATAGTTAAAAATAGCATTTTTAGAGCTTTACCGCGCAGTTTCTTTAATAGGCAGGAGAAAAATAAAACGGCGCAATCTTAGTTTAATTCATTGGCTTTCATCGCGTGTGGAATAAAATGCCTCTGTCACGTACCTCACTTGCACAGGAAAGCTTAACAGCGGAAGTACCGCACGTAGGTTCAGCTCCTTGCGCGTAGGGGCGACGGTCACGCGTGTTATTGTCGCCCGTATCGCGGTGCCTCGAACGCAAGAGAAAAAATCTCGTGACCACGTAGTCTTTTAAAAGGAACCTTCCCCCGTAATATTTGATTCTCGGTTTTTCTAGATACCTATTTTTAGAAAAGAAAAAATCCCCCAACGTATTCATATACCCTACTAACTATTGGCCGTACCCTGCAGAACAGATGAGACATGGGACTACGAACTCTTAATTGCATCACAATACTAATTATTCCAAAATTTAGCAAAATCAATATTGTGACGTAAATACGAGTCCGTAGTTCAGTTGATATGACTGAACTGTGGTGTACGCTCAATAGCTAGTTGGACACATAAATACTTTGGGAATTTCCTTTTTTAAAACAACAAAAAAGCTAGAAAAATCAAGAATCCAATATCCCTTATGTATTTTGTGGTTGCTACAAACCAGTTTATGTTCACCACAAAAAATGTTTGGCAGGGTGAATACCAACAAAACACTTCGAGGGCCGCCACAATTTTCTTTTCCCGTGCGGTAATATTTTCGTAGCTGAACATATTGGGGACATAATAGTTAAGTCATAAAGCCCGTATTTCAAACACATTACACGGCAGTTCAAGCGACAGGTGTTTTGCTTGTTGCAGGGCATAACAATACGGGAATGCTAAGGGCCACAAAGGCGCGCGCATAGCGGTACCTTGTCGCGTACACACACAAGCCACTCAACTAGCGTGCAGTTATATGGCGTAATGAGATCCGCTACACGGATTGTTATACTTTAACAAAGTTGTGAAAATACCTGTTTCAGACACATTTCACCGTCAATCTATAACACAAAAGATAATCTCAGAATAAAAAAGAATTATCTTTGGAACGTGCGCATTTTCTTAACGATCTTTACGCGCTGCGTTCCTCGTAATTATTTTTAACAGCGTATTACTGAAAGTTTTAAGACTGACGCCGCTTTGCAGTAAAGGATTATTTTCGGCTTTGCTAGGGCGTCCCTAAATATTTGTAACATGCAAGATGTGTTGGAAGTTTTAGTCCCTAGCCTGTTAAGTGTGTGTTCTTGTCATAGGGCCCAACATACCAAGCGAGGTGACGCATTGGTTGACCTGGGTTCAAATCACGGTCCGGCCATCCTTATTTCGGATCTCCATGGTTTCCCGAGATCACTACAGTCCATGGCCGCCCCTGCTTCCCTAAGCAACTTACTCAGTCTACAATAACCTCTCTGTCGACGAGGAGTTAAAAGAAGATTGTATCCCATCAACCTTGCATTTATTTTTGTTTCGCCGTAACGTACTTTTCAGCTATAATATTTGAAAACTAGGGCTGTCAGGGCAAGTCCGCAATATTCTGCCCCTGTTATTTTTTGTCGCGTAATCAATACAAGTTTAACTAAATAATTATTATTTTCGAATCTCACGTGAGAAAATACTGACAAGTTCTGGGTTCAGGAATTCCGTAAAGTAGTTCCGAATGTGAAGGGATGCTACTGCCTTAAGCCCTACCTACCTACCATTGTCACAAGACGGACCGCGAATACGTGCAAAGTCTGTCCTAAAGGGCACGTACTTCGAACACGCTGCGACAGTCAGGTAGTTGGGTGGAGAACCAAGGACGGACGACGGGAGCGCTATCTCAGCTCGTGCGCCAGTTGGGACCCCGAGGGAAAGGAGCGCAATATATTGGTGCTACAAGGCAGGCAGGTAGTTGGGTGGAGAACCAAGGACGGACGACGGGAGCGCTATCTCAGCTCGTGCGCCAGTTGGGACCCCGAGGGAAAGGAGCGCAATATATTGGTGCTACAAGGCAGGCAGGCTATCGCAACTTTCCTGGGAGCGCATTGCCGCGAGCAATATCGGCGAGCACGTCGCCGGTAGAAGTCACGACAGACGCACGGCGAGTTCCGTCCAACTGCCATTCATATCCCTCCGCTTTGCCGTTCCTCCCAACACGCTATTTCACGCCGCTGGAGCCAGAGAAACTATCTGGATGATAATGGTCACCAGTAGGAAATGGCAAGAGTATTTGAAATATAATGCAGCTTTCAACTCATTTTTACATATTAAAATGTTTTAAAGTCTGACAAATATAATTCTGTTTTTTGTGTTTATATATAGGTCAAAAGGTAAATTTCAAACTGAAGTAATTGCGAGTTTGTTCATTTGCCAGAATTTCATATTCTAAAATAATCTGGATAATTCACTACGCAGCACAACTTAATTCGGTGGTTAATAAAAAAAATTAAGATTTAAATGCCATTATTTATAATTAATTCAAAATGTCTGCTTAAAAATCTAAGCAATCGTAGTGTAAAGAGAGTTCTGCTCGTCAACAAGATCAAGTCGAACATCTAATTATAGCGAATTTATTTCAGCAATTTTTTTCTTTAGATTAAGTCATAAGCAGAAATAAAACAATGTATCAAAATTGTAATTCCTAAAACTCAGCTATCGCTTGAAGATGATTCCAGGCTTTCGTCACAATTGTTACAATAAATATCTTTGTTGCCAGTATGAAGCCGCGTCTTTGTATCGAGATTTCGCTGTACGTTCCAGCAGGCACCTTCAATGTTACTTCGTAGTATAAAACTGTCGTCAACACTCAAAATTGGAAAACAAAATGTAGCAGCTTTGGACGGCGGGACGTCAAGTTATTGCAACCACAAAGACGTGGCTCCAAAACGGAGGACAAGATATAATTTATTGCTTATTTATAATTTGAAACTCCTCACCTATTAACGAAAAATCTTTTTATTTTTGCAGGGGGCGCTTCAAATATGCAACTTCCTCGTCGTGATCGCCGTGGGTTCTCGTGGACTGCTGACAGCAACTGCACACACCTTGGAGTTCGGAATCTCCTGGANGTACTTCGCCAACCTTCTCCGCGTTGTGGGAAGAGAGACGTCGGACAAGACTACACAACGAACGGTGAGTTGGCAAATGCGTGTGCTGTTGCGAGCATAATGGTCCACTGCAGGTGGTTGGCTGTCGACGGCCACTCTTGAAAACACTGCAGTTTCTTAATCTACCCAACGTGCATCCGTTAAATAAAAAAATCAACCCTATCCTGTACATAGCACGACGAGGCCAATAAATTATGCCGGGAGATGGTGGGGGAGGGACTATTTTCCCCTCATGGCTCTATGGTACAACACAGACCAGGTATACCAAATACAGAATACTAGATACAGAGAAATACATTAAGTAGCCAACACATGCCAAGAATAACTTTAATGAACTTACAGTTTGTCCCAGTGAGTGTAAACCAAGTGGGTCCAAAGCAGTTAATATTATTACTACCATGTACCTGGTAGTTTTTAGACGCGTTCTTAGCTTTGCAATTACGAAAACTTAACACAGGGCGGCACGCAAAATTTTTGTGGGGGTTGGAAGGGATCGAAATAAAGAAGTTACAAGTCGATCCATCGGGCCACATACAACGAATCCTATGAACAAATTGCTTTACAAAGCGGTATATGCACATTATAACTTAGTGTTAGGTACATATTAATCCACGGTAACGATAAATAACTCCCTTTGGCAAGGACAGACAATCAATTATGGATTTGTTACAAAACAGTTATTTACATATTGCTGTGTATATCAAGGGCACAAGGAGAGGTCTGAACCGCTGGGGCCCTCGTGTGCACTAATCCTTTTTTTAATTCAGCTTCCTGACTTGTAATGGAAGTTCATAACCCATACATAGCATGGAAAATTTACCATACATCATACTGAAGATAGAGTAAACATCAGACTCTTTCATGAATGGAATTTTACCAGGAAGGATTTATTTAAATGTGTGTGCGTCCCAGGCTTCACATAAGCCTAATAAAGCAATGTTCCAGGAAAACCCACATCGAGGTCGGTACCTGGAGGTGTGGGGGGTGGGGCCAGGTTCATATTAGCAAGGGACTTTGCCCTGGATACGATGATAAGTATGCACGTGTATCACAAAACACTGAGAAATTACTATAAATACAAATGTTGGGTGAAGCAAAACAATGGAGACAAACTTCAGGAAGTAATTTTCTGAAGTTTGACCTCATCTTTCGGCATTACCGGGTATTGCAACAGTGGTCAAGTTCAAAAGTGCTCAATTAACCGCGAAGAACTTTTAGGCCTACTTGTCCCAATTCGCTGTCAACATCGCTGTAGATAACACCAGCGAGTGCCCACGTAGAAATATTGATGCAGCCAAGAGCAGGAAGTATTTTCCGTAGATAAAATCTAAAAATGATCCATCAACCGTGACCCATATATGTGCGTGACGTTACAAACGCATACGGTAAGCAGTCAGGTCCAGGGTTCGAATATCCGCGTCAGTTCGGTGATGTACATTTAAATACAAACAAGGTTTATAAAGATCATTCAGGCACTGCACTTGCGGACACTTAACGCTCGACTTCGCCTCTTATGCAGAAATTCCTCGGTTTCGCGTCATAATTTCAGTTTTAAATTATTAAAAAATTCTTACTAGAAAAATAATTAATTTTACGAGTTGTTAAATACTTTTGTAATTAATTTTGACAACGTAAAAAGACAGGAAAAGTAGTGATATTTTAAAGTTTATATAATATTTATCCCATTTACCTAGCTGGTTCGCATTTCATGCGTAACTTCTATATATATTATTTTAAATTTTACTTTAAAAAAACCTTAAATTAGCATGTAATCCTATATAGTGGGCGACACATAGTCTAAATATGAAGAGTGAAAACTATTCCAAATGTGTGAAATCTCAGGGAGGACTTGTGTTTTTACAGAGAGAGAGCCACTACTACTACACGAAGTCGGTAGCCCTTGTGTTAATGTTGAGTTATTTGACTGTAAAAATCATTAACTCACCTTTAGAGTGAGTTTGTTTTACAAATGCTACTTTGATACCAAATATTTTAGCTAGATATATGAAACAATTTAATTCGTAGAATAGGAGAAGAAATGCTGGTAAATATTTTTGTCACATTACATCTTTATAGTATATTAGTATTACATAATACTTATTATAAAATTACGTTCAACATTATATACCATCAATGCATGCGTGTCGAGAAAATTTTACCGCCTGGAGGTACGTTTTACAGATAGAAAAGTACCGTTATTTATAAATATAGTACATGATATGTATACGTTATTATGATTCCCAAACAAGACGTAATCGATATGAGAATGTTAAAAGTTGCAATTTTTAACGGCCGCCTTTTTGAAATTTTTTGCTGATTATGTAAACTTCGTGCGGCAGGTTTTTTCATTAAGAGTCTAAGAACAAAATGGAACTTTCCAAAAAACTAGTAAGAAACTGGTATAAAAGGCCGCAAGAAGCCTCAAGGCAGTAACTTTGCGCATTCGATTAGCAAACAACCACAGCTAGTCGATTGCACTGTGCTGTTACTTACGTATTATTGCTTTTAGACAAAGTGATTTTGGAAATAAACGTTTTCTAACGATAAGTTGTAAACAGCGTTGTGCCTTTGGTGTAATTCTCAAGACTTAAGTTTTGTTTGCTTGAGGCGGAGGGATATCGTGGAAGTAGAACTTAAGCAGGGTTTCAAAAAAGTTGAGTGTAACCGTGAATGGACTATAGGTGCCTTGGACGAGGAATTAAAAAATTCAAAAGTGTCCAACAATCAGCTGTAGCCGCATCGCTGGAAATATTAAAAAATACAAATTTATCCCATTTGAACACACTAGTAGAGCCTACGTAATAATAACTATAAAAAAAACTCCAGTTTTTATTGTAATGTTCTACACTAAAAAGAAATCTGTTTTACAGGAAATTCTATTTATGTTTTATGGTAGGCACTTAACATAAAATAACTTATGTCAAAATAAAAAAAAATTGCATGCTACGGAAACAATCTGAAGATCACAAAATACAGGACTGAACTGATAAGCACTATAAATCAGAATTGTTCGCGTGTCTAGTGAACAGGTCATCGACACACAGCTGATAAAAAAATGGGCTTTAGGTCGCGCAGTTACGCACAGAGGCTAAATACGACGGGCATCCTGAAAACAGCGGGCTTAGAACTAACAGGTTACCAACTCGGCGCTAAACAATTTTTTAACAGTATGTTTGTGCTTGAATCATTACTGGTCCAACGTACTCGGCACATTAAGTTGGGGAAAAATTGTAAGAATAAAAATATATAATTCCAGGCCACAATTTTCCACAAAATCATGTCAGAAAGGGCACGATCGCACAATTAACTGTAATCTGCTGTATAAAAGTACAGGTCAGGTTGTAAACTTTTCAACCATGCACAGCTGCCACTGCCTCTTCATGCATCTTGTTCCAAGTTCTTAGCAGCCAAAGAACTTTTTTAGGGGAGACATACCAATCATATTTTGGATTAAAAATGATTTAAGGTAGCATGTGCCAGCTAAAAAAGTAACTCCCTACCACTTACCGTAATTCTACATAAAAAGTATTTAGATTCATTGTAAACTAATGTGTTATTTATAAATAAATTTGCTAACATTGAAATTCACAACTAAACGGCGTCTCTAAAAGTCTTAATTAAAAATGAAAATGTGCTATAAAAACTGCCCCTAATTGGTACGAAGTTAAACCAAACAGCTACATTTTTTTTTGTCACAACTTGCGCATCCGAATTTTCTAAAATGACAAAATTAATCATTATTTTTAAAAATTTCTTGAATTGCTGCACATCCACTGCCTTTGTTATTTTCGGACTTGTATTTGCAGAGAAGAAAGAGGTGGTGATTTTTTTTTACAATTAACTCTACACGGGTGATAAGAGTAAATGCATTCAAACAATATCACTTCAAAAAAAATGAAAATCTGTATTTTGTGCCATGTCATTCAGGGTATTAACCTTAAAGAAAGGGACTTAAACCCGCAATCTCTACAATGCCAACCATGCGCGCTAACAGAATGATCCATCTCCTTCAGCCAGACGCCGACCTATATCCATGGGCGACGTTACTAAGGAGTCTTCGGGCCGCCAGATGCGTTTGTAACCTGGGCAATCCTTTGATAGGCAAGTCATCCTCCGATTAGTCTCAGAGCATAAAAGCAGGGATGTTACAAAGCTCAATAAAAACTTCCAGAGGAACTAAAACGCAACATTTATGTCATCGGGAATGAACGGTTACGGTAAGAAACTACAAACAGACACCAAATTTGGGGTAGAAACTTTTGAACAACAATTCTGTTATTGGCATGAATCTGGAAATCACTCGACTGGCTGACACCTAAATGATGGAATGCACCGTTACTGGTAATTCAAGGCACAGCCTAACAAATGTAAAACAATTTTCTTGATTTTGTACGAACTCGAGCAAATAATGGCTGTAGGACGTAAGCCTACTTATTTCGAACTAGCCGACTCCTCAATAGAACACGCCTCTGTAACGAGTTTCTTGACGCATTAACGGCAACGATAAGAACAATCGCTAATTAGTACCAACTACCCTTCGGCAGTGACAATAAGTGGTACTAGTACTAGGCTAATAATATCAATGATCACGTGGTTATACAAAAACAAGTGTTCCAACCGCTCCCTCAAGTTATTAAGCAGCCATTAAAACAACGGAATTCGCGTTAAAACAAGATGTGAGCAGGATGCGTGTTTAAACGACCAGAACAAATCTACTGCTATTACTTTTCTATGGCATTCTTTCCAAAGTGCCTGACGGGGGCGTGTCGCAATATTCTTACGAAACTGTGAACGCCCCATTTGAAACGTGCTCCGTTTGGCAAGAGAGGACCTCTCTTGAATACCGATTAGCGAGCTACAGAAAAAACCTGTTCCAGGCCACCATTAGCAAAGCACCGCGTTAGCAAAGACCGATCAAAATTTAGTTGAAGTTGTTCACAGTAAAGTGAATACTTTTAAAAAACAATCTTGGAAAAAAAAAATCAATGCCTATAATTACATGTAAACTATATACGGTATAGTCCATTCGCGGTTACTTACAACTTTTCTGAAGCCCTGCTCAAGTTCTACTTCCAGGATATTCCTCTGCATCATGCAAACAAAGCTTAACCAAGTCTAGAAAATTACACCAAAGGTACAACGCATCGCATAAGTTCGCACTCTGTGCAATAATATTTTGCATAAGAACTATTTGTTACCAGGTATTGCCAACACACCTATTTTCTCCCATTTTTATTCATATTAATTATAAACTAATTATAATTTATAGATAAATTACAAGTAAAAATTCAATTTAAGTAAAAATAATGCACTTTTATGTTAACAGAAGTATAAAACGTTTGTGATACATGACATTTAGGAAAATAACTAAACACGTCATACATGGCGTAATTTATCAAAGGGTTGATTCAGCGAATTCAGAAAAATAGTTATAATAATTGGCGTTGTATTGTGAGTGTAACGTTTACATTTATCGTTTCTGAATTCAGCGTGTCTCGTTTTATACACACACGAACTTGCAAATTATTAACACATTTATTTTCCTAACAATTCTACAGTCTCACTTGGATGACGCATGAATAAAGTGAGACGGTCCATGTCAGTGTTAATTTTACATACGCGGAAATATACTAAATCAGGAGAAAAGAAGATCCTAAGTAAAGCTTTCAGTAGTCTTCATTACACCGCGAACAGCCTATTGCTTTTAGTACTCGTGGCAATTATACTTATTACATTATTAAAAGTGGCATGTAAAAAAAAGTGTTCAAAACCCAAAATGCTTCAAAGGAACTTTACATTACAATTAGTTCAAAGAGACGTACAGCAATTTTCTCAGAAACCAGAAAAATCACGACTTCGTAAGGCCGCGGATTAGACTTCAAACACATGTAAAGTTCCACTTACGTTTGTAATTTAATCTTAGTGTACAAGTAACTAAGGTTCGAGCATGCGAGGACTACGGTTTTCTAGCCGATAGTTTACCCCGTATGTTTTTTACAATCCCTAACTATATAAAAAAATATTCTACATCTATGTTACCTAATAAATTGACGAATTCTCAGGCATTTACTCGTCGGATGTAATATGAGGGCCACCTACACCAGATATGGCTAATATTCCGACACATATAAATCTCCTGGGCTAAGATTCAAACACAAATAGGGAACAAGTAACGGTTCACAGAAGACTTGGTTATAAACTAGGTGGAGCAGATGAATGTCACAATGATGCAGTTACTCATTCGAAAGGAAGTCGAGCCCACGATACCAAACGATCCGCAACCATTCCGCGAATGAGTGATCTTTTCCTGCCTTTTCCATCTACTACGCTGTTATCATTTAATACTCCGGGGACAAGGTAAAAAAGGCACGTACGTTTTGCCAACGCAAGATAAAAAAAACTGGGGCGTGGCACGTTCTGGGAATACTCCTCTCTCTGTCCAATACAAGATTCGATAGATCACACTCCACATGTTATCGTAACAATATTTGCCGCCCTGATATGAACAAACGAACGCGACAGGTTATCAGTCCCAGTCATATATAATTAACGGAATTCTCGCCGCTACCTGCATTATACATTTTGTATTATATTTTACACATCTACAGGACAAATGGCATTGCGTTTTACACGTTCTAAACTTGGAACTGATTCGGTTAACTTTGGCCGATATCATTTCTGTAATCGCCCCTCTATTTCTTCCTGGTAGATATAAATACAGCATTGACGCTGAAACAAATTCATAGAAGACTGACTGAACTATGTGCATCGGGCGAAGGTAATAAATTAGATAATGTGCACGCTTTTTTTGGAGGGGACGGGGAAGGAATTTTTGGCTAAGGAAGACGGATTTTGGCATGTATACATAAATTTGGAATAAAAATGTCCTTTGTTACTAGGCATACCATGTTCAGAACACGCGGAGGAATAGAAGAGTGATACGACATTGGGCCGTATGAAGAGAGGAATCTCGTTTCCACTAGCACTATAAACTAAGAAAAATAGTTACCAGTTGCCTCGTATTGTACGCTTAGTCCCGTCGTTACGTTCCTACTGCACGAATGTATTTACGGAGTTGGGACTACGGTAACAATAAATAAAAAAGATTTCACACAGTTTTATTTTTTCCGAAACTATAATTAATTAAATAGCACCACCATTGCAGCGAAGACGCGTGCAACTGAGTTTACCTCATACACACAAATAAAGAAACTAGACAGCTAACTGAAAATTAAATGTATTTCCTGAAATATGTTTTTACGACAGTCACTCTTAAACGTGATTTATTTGATACGTATACGTATGAAGGCAGTAAACAACTGTCCATATAAAATAAAATTCTAACATACGTATGAAACAATACACGGATTTTAATATAATATTAAAGTCTATAAAATAAACCTTTGCTTTTCACCACACTTGTGAAAAGCAAAGGTTACCTACTTACTGCAAGTTGATAGAATAGAGTGTATTTCTGCTAAAATGTTATAACTTATTGTCAGTCCGTATATATATCGCAGGGAGATGATAAAACCGGAGATTTGATCAAATCCCTAAGGCAGATGATCAATTCACGGAAGATGTTACAATGACAACTCTGTGGGGGTGATTTACCTAAAGAAAGTAAGTGATTTGATCAAGTCCCTTAACTGTTTTAATGAAAAGATGAAATAAAGAAGTCAGGACTCGCCCAAAGCGTAGCCATAAATTATGCACCGTGGCCGAGCCCCAGCGCCAGCAGGAAGGTTCACTACTGATGTTATGGTCATTTCAAGGCTCGCCGGCAATTTTTTATAGGTAATGAGGCTACCAGCTTCAAGTATAACATCTTTTCACTAAAACAGTTAAGGGACTTGATCAAATCACTTACTTTCTTTTGGTAAATCACCCCACAGAGTTGTCATTTTAAGATATTCCGTGAATTGATCATCTACCTTAGGTATTTGATCAAATCTCCGGTTTTATTATGTCCCTGCGACATATATAAGTTACTAAAGTTCCGTTGATTATATCCTAGCCATGGCAATTCCCCACGTGTTTCCATTGAAAACTGGCAGTAATTCCTAAGGAAATTATCCGTAGACCAAACAAATACTTAACAGTCCAAAGAGCGTATACGTACGAGATAGGTATATGGCGAAGTNCCCCAACCTCCCTATTAAAACATACAAAAAAACACTCCATTATTTCACGAGTTTCCTACAGGCTGAGTGAGATCAATAGGCGTAATTAAGTTGGCCAGACTATCTTCGTATTTAGTGTCAATACAAACTATTTCATGAAGGCTATCAAGACATGAACTAAAATCTAATGAGCGTGCGAAATGTAGTGTGTCTAGGGATCTCTACAAGAAGTATTAGTAGAGATATTTTTCTAGGCAAGTTTCGGTTATGGACTACTGTGTCGTAAGGTACAAAATTTGTTTCGCAATATGGGTAAGGTCATATTGGTTTACTCAGGAATACTGTGCATGAGTGACGTTACTGTCCTAGAAATACGCTCTAAAAAATTTCCGACCCCATCTCAACCAATATACAAATGGACTTTGCCCACTTCGGTGGCGAGAGCCACTCGTCGTGACGAATATTACGTTACGCAACGAAAACTTGCCTACGTTGGATGGGCGACTTACTGAACTATGGTGGGAATCCCGTCACCAATGCGCTT
>NQII01006070.1:27082-42441 GCA_002778355.1 Clitarchus hookeri
TTTTCTCTAACAACTAACCCAATTAAAATACGCCTCGACACTTGCTGCGTTATTCCCATTACTGGTCGAAGAGTTTTCGAGTTTTGACGTGAGAAGTGACACTTGTTTAAACTCCCAGGAGAAAGAGAAAAAGGGGGAGGGGGGCGATATAAAATGATGGTGCTCCACTGTTCCGCAAGGTGAAAGGCTAATGATTAACGTTTAATACTAAAGATGTGCGCAAAACTCACAAATATTTTATTCCAATTTAAAATTGACTCCTTGAGAATATAAATTATTTCATTAAACTTTACCAGAATCACTCTTTTGTGCTAAGTATTATCTTCTTGACTTCTATTTTCAATCTTTGTGTGCGTAAATTGGCTCAGGTACTGGATAAGCGACACACATTATAACCTTATTCTTTCAATACATCTACGCATGCAAAACCAAAATTATATTACAAGACTTTTTTTTTTGCTAGACTACTTCGAGTCTTACACTTTAGATTTACGGGACTACTAACTGGTATTGGTTTCCATGCGTCGAAAATGCTACCTTCGTCGAATATCAACAAAATTTTAATATTACGCTAATTTATACCCTACTTTCAGCAAACATGAAACATATTTCAGTTACCACACAACTTGTAACTTTTCTCTTTATATTAAGGTATTAATGAACAAAAATACTTTTCATAATTCGCCATAATCACTAAATTGCGACCACCAAGTTAATAATGGGTTGATTCATCTTAGCACGGAGGACAACCCGGCCATATTGTGGCAGCGATTCCATTAAGTGCTGACTTGTATCTACGGTGATCTAACCCCATAATATCTCCATGTCTGATGCTGGTCGTCGTCCTGTTTTCTTGCCACTACATTTGAAAGAGCATCTGAGAAGTGTCGCTGTCTAGGTTGTTTATTATACCTGTGCTTGGGGATCCCGATCACAATTTTTATTTTGAAAGGTCTTTAAATCCTTACCACCTCCCATTTTCATTTGCACTTATTGATTAACGCATTGTCTCGGGTTTAAGCCCACTGTGCTGTATTCAGTCTGTGCTCACCATCGCTGTCGGAACATCAGAAGACGTAAATTAAATTACGTGACGAGTAAAATTTGCGGGCATCTAAAAGGCGAGTGCGCAACGTGGAATTGTTGCAGAACAGAAGCAGTTGCTGAAAGTAAACATGTTTTACTGTATTTAATATTATCGCAGACGAGTAGTTAGAATTGGTATGTTCGGACACAGGGACACCTAACCTGACCACGCAAAATGTAAAACATTATACGTTTGCAGTCCTCTTACGACGTGTTTTCCCCTCGAAATACCCCCTTTTTCCCCAAAAACAAGTCAAAATTTCCCTTTTTCCCAAAAAATTTCCCAAATTTTTTTTAATGACCCAACAATGTGGCCCAGTGGCTCCTTTTTGGGCAATGAGGATTGAGGATTCATGAGGGGTTTTCTCATAGTCCACCCCTACCACACTTCACGCCCTCGCATTCCATTGTAGCAGGGTGCCACGGTGACACAATGAATAGAGTGCATGTTAAACTTCATGCTCTCGCATTCCCAGGGTGCCGCAGTGCCGCAATGGATAGACGACATGTTAAACTTCAAGCTCTTAAATTCCATTTCGGCGAGGTGCCACAGTGATANGCCACGGTGACGCAATGAATAGAGTGCATGTTAAACTTCATGCTCTCGCATTCCCAGGGTGCCGCAGTGCCGCAATGGATAGACGACATGTTAAACTTCAAGCTCTTAAATTCCATTTCGGCGAGGTGCCACAGTGACACAATGGATAGAGCGCATGTTAAATTTCACGCTCTCGCATTCACGGGGTGCCGCAGTGATGCAACGGATAGAGGACAAGTTAAACTTCACGCTCTTGCATTCCCGGGTGCCGCAGTGTCGCAACGTAAAGAGCACATGTGAAACTTCACACCCTCGCATTCCCGGGTGCTGCAGTGACGCAATGGATATATAACATGTTAAACTTAACGCTCTCGCATTCCTGGGTGCCGCAGTGACGCAATGGATAGGTGACTCGCTTCCCAGCGGCCATGTCATAGCCCCAGGCGACAGGGTGTCGCAGTGACGCTAATTTTTTCAAGAAAAAAAATTTCCATGATGCTCTTGCATGCTAAGCCAGGAGGGCTATCTCAGAGTCTTCCCAAATAAGATTATCATTTAATACCTTCCTACGAGAAGATATACATTACGCTCTTGTATGGCAAGCCGGGAGTGTTATCTGAGAGTCTTCCCAAAACCAATTATCATTTAAGTCCTTCCTACGAGATTATATAATTCATGCTCTTGCATGCCAAGCTGGGAGGGTTATCTCAGTGTCTTCCCAAAATCAATTAACATTTAATACCTTACTACTAGNGCTCTTGCATGCCAAGCTGGGAGGGTTATCTCAGTGTCTTCCCAAAATCAATTAACATTTAATACCTTACTACTAGAGGATATACACCATGCGCTTACATGGCAAGCCGAGGTTATCTCATAAGTCCATCCTACGAGATGATATACATTACGCTCTTGCATGACAAGCTGGGAGGGTTATCTCAGAGTCTTCCCAAAATCAATTAACATTTCAACCATGATGAATGGTGCTAGCTTATAGGTGATGATATCCCTTAGCCGATCAGAGCCTCACGCAGCATGTTAGGTAAAATCCTTCCTTGCCCAAAAAAAGGAGTCACTACGCTATATTGTGAGAGTATCAACAAACAATTCCAATGCAAGAGTGTGCGTGAATAAATTTAACATATGCAAATCGCATCCGCTGGTACATGATGTCCCATGCTGAAATATNATGCAAGAGTGTGCGTGAATAAATTTAACATATGCAAATCGCATCCGCTGGTACATGATGTCCCATGCTGAAATATTCCGGCATTGTGGACTGTTTCTCACATGCTACATTGAAACTAAACATCTGGGTTTGGTAAAGCATCACTTGACCGCTTCATTGTCACTGAAGGAGTGCAATAACGAAGTCCAGCCACTGCTTGCAGTATTTGCGTTAGGCGTAAGTAGATTGGTTGTTGCAGTGATTTCGACAAGGGCAACGAAACCTATATTAATATGTTTATAAAATAATCACTCCCAACAGTAGAAACCACATCTAGTAATGCATATGTATTTTTTCCCCTTTGGTGTAACTTATCGGTCAATCTTTGTTTGCACATGTTGATGAAATATTTAAAGTTATGAGAGCCTGTCAGACACGTAGTCCTTTTGCGATGGGAGCAAGATCGACAACAAATGGGTCTGCTGTACGTGTGTGTATGTATGTGTGTAAATTAATTTTGTGTACTGATGCCGTGAGGATATAGCATATGTAAAACATATTTCTCGGAAGGAGTCACTCAGAGCCTGGTTGTTGCAAATACTAATAATCATACTAGTTTACATATTTTTCCGAAACTCACTTCGGGCTGGAGCGAGTCGTCAGGCGTCGCGCACAGCCTGGATGTAGCGAAATATTAATACTTTATATATATCCGAAACTCTCGCTAAAGTGTGTGTATGTGTGTAATATTAATTTGCCTACTGACTGGTAGAGTGTACACTGTATTTAAACATATTATTTTGTCGTGGCATAGCTGTGAGACTTGTGTCTTGGAAGTGCTCGCATATGTGAGTGTGCTAAGGTGTGTCTGACGCTTTTAGCGTGTCCGACTGTAACACCTTAATAATTATTTTACAAAGTCTTTTACGCTACACGCTCACTCGCACACGAGGTCTGGGGGACAGAGCCTTGACGAACTTGGAATAATTTTTTGGAATGCTGCTCGTTGTCTTTGAGAGGTGGATGTACGTGCTGTGTCTGGAGATAATTATTTTTTAAAGACGCGCCATCAACTTAATGCCTGCCATATCTGGATATATTAATCTAGCGTCGGGCTTGGTGTAGCAAAAGGAAAACATAATATTACTTTATATATAAATATTCCATCGCTCACATCGTGCTGTAAATAACAACCTATTTCTCTAGCAGGGGGCCTGGGGCTGTAACAGAAACATTTATTATTTAAACAAGTTTATTGAATTACTTTTCCGCGTTGTGTGTTGGCATATTTGTACGAAACCGCCATTTCTCTCTCGAGGACGCTGCGGCTATAACGGAATACCCATCTATGTGGTTATGGTATACAGATGGTAAGTGGGAGGACAATGCTGCATCAAGTATGTGCACGACTTCTTTTGCATACTGACTAAGCATACAGCACTTTTTTTTTCTCGCACACACACACACACAGCCTGGCTACGATTATTATTCATCCCATATCTTTAAATATATATTTCTATCGCTCACGTTGGGGGGAGTGATGGTAAAAAACATTTAACGTATTTTCTCTCGACGAGATGGGGCTATAACGGTATATGAACGATTATTATTTTTTAAACATACAAGTTTTTTTAATACTACTACTACTCCCGCGTGGCTCAAGCCTATACGTGTTTTCGAAACAGACATTTCTCTAGGACTCTGCTCAGAACCTTCGGCTATAACGGAATATGAAAGATTATTTAAACATGTTTTTTGAAATACTTCTCGCATTACTCAAGCCTATATGTGCGTTGTAGCATGTAGGATGGACTTAAATTATAACCTAATTTGGGAAGACTCTGAGATAACCCTCCCAGCTTGGCATGCAAGGGCGTGAAGTATATCATCTCATAGGAAGGTCTTATATGTTAATTGATTTGGGATGACACTGAGATAACCCTCCCAGCTTGGCATGTATATCTATTAGGAAGGACTTATGTTAATATATTTTGGGAAGACTCTGAGATTACCCTCCCAGATTGTCATGCAAGAGCGTAATGTATAGGATCTCATAGGTAGGTATTAAAAGTTAATTGATTTCGGGAAGACACTGAGATAACCCTCTCGGCTTGGCATGCAAGAGCGTAATGTATATCTTCTCGTAGGAAGGACTTAAATTTCAATTTGATTTTGGGAAGAGACTCAGATAACCCTCCCGGCTTGTCATGCAAGCATGTAATGTATATCATCTCGTAGGAAGGTATTAAATGTTAATTGATTTTGGGAAGACTCTGAGATGACCCTCCCCAGCTTGGCATGCAAGAGCATGGAACCGCTGGGAAGCAAGACGTCTATCCGCTACGTCACCGCAGCACCCTGTCGCCTGTGGCTATGTCATGGCCGCTGGGAAGCGAGTAATCTATCCGCTACGTCACTGCGGCGTATTTGTCCGTTTGTCTAAATTTAAAAATACATATATTTACCTAGAACCTTGCGTTAAGTTATGCTATCTTGTGTACGTTAAAATATACTTTTTTTGTATGGTGAGGGAGGGGGACAAGACTCGCGAAAGATTTAATTTCATAGTAATTGGCTAATGGATTATAATGATTTTCTTATATAGTGCTGAGAATCAAGTGGTTTGATTAGTTCGCAGTTCACACAGAAGGTAAATTACAATTTAGTCTCTTAAATTACTGTGCCCAAGCCACTTCGGCCGTATTCGGCGGAGATCGGCACACGTACTCGGGTGGTGGCGATGTTACTTCAGAGTTAGTAGTCCGGCTAAAATTTCTGAACATTCGTTGTTTGCGCTTATACGCGTATCTCAGCAAACAATAGTCCTGGGGAGGCGACGTTTTGCCAGAAAATGTAAAGAAAAAAATGTATCTAAGTCCACACGGATGTGTTTTTATAATAGTAAGTTTATTCTAAAAGAAAAAAAATCGTGAAAATGGTCAAAAATATAATTTTTTTTGAGCTTGCCTGTGCAGTTTTGTTAATAGGCAAGAGAAAAATAAAACTGTACCGTCTTAGCCTTTCATTGCTTATATTAAAATGCCACTGTTACAGGTCTCATTAGCAGAGGAAAGCTTAACAGCGGAGGCACCGCACGCAGGTCCAGNCATAGCAGATATACGACTCGCTTCCCAGCGACCATGACATAGACCCAGGTGGTGGGGTGCCAAGGTGACGTAGCAGATAGACGACTCGCTTCCCAGTGGCCATGACATAGCCCCAGGCGACGGGGTACCGCAGTGACGCTAATTTTTTCAAGAAAAAAAATTTCCATGCTCTTGCATGCTAAGCCAGGAGGGCTATCTCAGAGTCTTCCCAAATAAGATTATCATTTAATACCTTCCTACGAGAAGATATACATTACGCTCTTGTATGACAAGCCGGGAGTGTTATCTGAGAGTCTTCCCAAAACCAATTATTATTTAAGTCCTTCCTACGAGATTACATAATTCACGCTCTTGCATGCCAAGCTGGGAGGGTTATCTCAGTGTCTTCCCAAAATCAATTAACATTTAATACCTTACTACTAGAGGATATACACCATGCGCTTACATGGCAAGCCGAGGTTATCTCATAAGTCCATCCTACGAGATGATATACATTACGCTCTTGCATGACAAGCTGGGAGGGTTATCTCAGAGTCTTCCCAAAATCAATTAACATTTCAACCATGATGAATGGTGCTAGCTTATAGGTGATGATATCCCTTAGCCGATCAGAGCCTCACGCAGCATGTTAGGTAAAATCCTTCCTTGCCCAAAAAAAGGAGTCACTACGCTATATTGTGAGAGTATCAACAAACAATTCCAATGCAAGAGTGTGCGTGAATAAATTTAACATATGCAAATCGCATCCGCTGGTACATGATGTCCCATGCTGAAATACTCCGGCATTGTGGACTGTTTCTCACATGCTACATTGAAACTAAACATCTGGGTTTGGTTAAGCATCACTTGACCGCTTCATTATCACTGAAGGAGTACAATAACGAAGTCCAGCCACTGCTTGCAGTATTTGCATTAGGCGTAAGTAGATTGGTTGTTGCAGTGATTTCGACAAGGGTAACGAAACCTATATTAATATGTTTATAAAAGAATCACTCCCAACAGTAGAAACCATATCTAGTAATGAAAATGTATTTTTTCCCCTTTGGTGTAACTTACTCGGTTAATCTTTGTTTGCACATGTTGATGAAATATTTAAAGTTACGAGAGCCTATCAGACACGTAGTCCTTTCGCGATGGGAGCAAGACCGACAACAGATGGGTCTGCTGTACGTGTGTGTATGTATGTGTGTAAATGAATTTTGTGTACAGATGCCGTGAGGATATAGCATATGTAAAACACATTTCTCGGAAGGAGTCACTCAGAGCCTGGCTGTTGCAAATACTAATAATCATACCAGTTTACATATTTTTCCGAAACTCACTTCGGGCTGGAGCGAGTCGTCAGGCGTCGCGCACAACAAGGATGTAGCGAAATATTAATAATATTAATACTTCACACACACACACATATATATATATATATATATATTTCCGAAACTCTCCCTAAAGTGTGTGTATGTGTGTAATATTAATTTGCGTACCGACTGGTCGAGCGTACACTGTATTTAAACATATTATTTTGTCGTGGCATAGCTGTGAGACTTGTGTCTCGGAAGTGCTCGCATATGTGAGTGTGCTAAGGTGTGTGTGACGCTTTTAGCGTGTCCGACTGTAACACCTTAATAATTATTTTACAAAGTCTTTTACGCTACACGCTCACTCGCACACGAGGTCTGGGGGAGAGAGCCTTGACGAACTTGGAATAATTTTTTGGAATGCTGCTCGTTGTCTTGGAGAGGTGGATGCGCATGCTGTGTCTGGAGATAATTATTTTTTAAAGACGCGCCATCAACTTAATGCCTGCCATATCTGGAGATAATAATCTCGCGTCGGGCTTGGTGTAGCAAGAGGAAAACATAATATTACTTTAAATATATATATATATATATATATATATATTCCATCGCTCACGTCGTAAATGATAACCGAATTTGGGAAGACTCTGAGATAACCCTCCCAGCTTGGCATGCAAGAGCGTGAAGTATATCATCTCGTAGGAAGGTCTTATATGTTAATTGATTTGGGACGACACTGAGATAACCCTCCTGGATTGTCATGCAAGAGCGTAATGTATATCATTTCGTAGGGAGGTATTAAATATTAATTGACTTTGGGAAGACACTGAGATAACCCTCTCGGCTTGGCATGCAAGAGCGTGAATTATATCATTAATGATAATTGATTTTGGGACGACTCTCAGATAACCCTCTCGGCTTGGCATGCAAGAGCATAATGTATATCTTCTCGTAGGAAGGACTTAAATTTCAATTTGATTTTGGGACGCCTCTCAGATAACCCCCCCAGCTTGGCATGCAAGAGCGTGGAACTGCTGGGAAGCGAGACGTCTATCCGCTACATCACCGCGGCACCCTGTCGCCTGGGGCTGTCATGCCTTTCTGGAGCATTAAAAATAAAAGTATTTTTAAGTTTGTCTAAATTGAAAATACACACATTGACCTAGAACCTCGCGTTAAAATGTACTTTTTTTGTATGGGGAGGGAGGGGGACAAGACTCACGAAAGATTTCATTTCATAGTAATTGGCTAATGGATTACAATGATTTTCTTATATAGTGCTGAGAATCAAGTGGTTTGATTAGTTCACAGTTCACACAGAAGGTAAATTACAATTTAGTTTCTTAAATTACTGTGCCCAAGCCACTTCGGCCGTATTCGGCGGAGATCGGCACACGGACTCGGGTGGTGGCGATGTTACTTCAGAGTTAGTAGTTCGGCTAACATTTCTGAACATTCGTTGTTTGCGCTTATACGCGTATCTCAGCAAACAATAGTCCTGGGGAGGCGACGTTTTGCCAGAAAATTTAAAGAAAAAAATGTATCTAAGTCCACACGGGTGTGTTTTTATAATAGTAAGTTTATTCTAAAAGAAAAAAAATCGTGAAAATGGTCAAAAAATATAATTTTTTTTGAGCTTGCCTGTGCAGTTTTGTTAATAGGTAAGAGAAAAATAAAACTGTACAGTCTTAGCCTTTCATTGCGTATATTAAAATGCCACTGTTACAGGTCTCATTAGCAGAGGAAAGCTTAACAGCGGAGGTACCGCACGCAGGTCCAGCGCCTTGCGCGTAGGGGCGACGGGGGCGCTGGTAGCACGTGTTATTGTAGCCCGTATCGCTGTGCCTCGAACGACGCACTGCGAGTATAAGGAAGTTATGTTTCCCCCGCCGTGTTGAGTTCCATCTCGCGCCGTGCGCGGCCAAGACGGGGCGCGTCCAGCTATATTTACGACGGGCATTGTGTAACGCGGCACTCCGCTGGCCCTTGTTCAACTGGGCGGGAGCAGGCGCGNGTAGCACGTGTTATTGTAGCCCGTATCGCTGTGCCTCGAACGACGCACTGCGAGTATAAGGAAGTTATGTTTCCCTCGCCGTGTTGAGTTCCATCTCGCGCCGTGCGCGGCCAAGACGGGGCGCGGCCAGCTATATTTACGACGGGCATTGTGTAACGCGGCACTCCGCTGGCCCTTGTTCAACTGGGCGGGAGCAGGCGCGATGTGCCACCAATCACCGGTCAATCTGCCGCCCGTCCGTCTGTCCTAGCACCCCCGGCCAGGGTAAACATCACGTGTAGACCCGGGGGTGGGGGGAGAGGGAGGCTCCTATTACTTGCTTGACATATTTAGGAAATAACCAAGCATACGTGGGGTGATTTTTCAAAGGTGATATTCAAAACGTGTGAGGAATCCGAGGATAAAACAGACTATAGCAGCCAGCGCACACGCATTCCAACAAAATACACACTAAGGGACAATACTGGACTGCGTGGGCATTTCTCAGAGAAAACCTGGCCGTCACCCCCCAGTCTAGAGATGGCACGCAGAGAAAAAGAATTTTTTGTATCAAACTAAGTTAGTTTGGTGCAACAAAATTGTTTGAATAAGGACAATGAAATATTTTGTTGTTGAAACCAAATTATTTTGTTTGTACGTCCGAATAACCATGTTCACATACATGTTTGATAACTGAGAACATACAGAAAGCAGTAGTTTATTTTCATTTACTGCAGTTCATTTTTAAAAAGTAACATGCAAGTTAATGTGAGATCGCAAAAGAACTTCTTACCGATTCACTCGTGCAGACTAAATGTGACTTAGTTGAATTCGGCCCACCAGATGATATGGTCGTTCTACATGAGTAAATGAACATGCTATTCGTGTTAATCCCAGGAGAACATTACACTAAAATTATGTGGCGCTTTGATTGTATTTATCGAATATGTTTGGCGATATATTATCTCTTCTGTGAGGATAGGAAATTGTATAATTCGTGTATGTTAGCTGCTTATGTCGTAAGCTTAATGGAAATACAGCAGGGTGTACTATAACTATTACAAGTTAAATATGTAACCTGCCAAACACTCATCTCAGATGGAAGTAGTCCAACATGTTACACTATTACCGTAACGAATAAATAGAAGTCTTCTATAAAGATATAATAGTAATAACCTCCTTCGAACAGGAATAATGTGCATGTGAACTATTGACGCTAGTAATTAATGAGTCAATGCGACTGGCCTCCAGATGTCAACTGCTGGTAAAGGAGTTCGCTGTAATGTTAAGCATTTTTGAAATAAAAAACTGGAAAAAAACCACACTGTCCTTAACTACACGTATACTAAAGTAGATACTTGCACACAGGTTTTCCAGTTCAGTCACCAGCAAATTAATAAANGATAAAAATAGTCCCAAGACCTGAAGTGCTGAGAGTGAAGTGTTTAAATTTATGGCTACTGAAGTCTAAGGTTTATGTTTACACACAATAACACAAATTGTCATATTATTAACGCATTTACTTTTCTAACAATTTCTTTATGTGCATTTGTATGACGCATGAATAAAGCGAGAAGGTTAAGAGNAATAAAAATAGTTCCAAGACTTGAAGTGCTGAGAGTGAAGTGTTTAAATTTATGGCTACTGAAGTCTAAGGTTTTATGTTTACACAGAAGAACACAAATTGCCATACTATTAACGCATTTACTTTTCTAACAATTTCTTTATGTGCATTTGTATGACGCATGAATAAAGCGAGAAGGTTAAGAGCAATGCTAATCCTACATATAGTGGAAGGATACAAAATTAGAGAGAAAATAGATCCTAAGTAGAGCATTCAAAAGTGCTCAATTAACCGTGACCATGTCAGCAAATATGANCAATATGAATATACGGGTTGCTGGGCCAATTACAACACTTGTTTGTGCATACTTTTGATTGGGAAAAGTTAATTAAATAAACCTTTTAATAAATAAATAGCAAATGTTAAAACTTAACAGAGTTCGTAGGTTCTTGCAAATGGACCAATTAAAGTCTTTGGCATGATTAATAAAACTGCGCCCTTAGCTCCTTTGCCGGTCCCACAAAAAAAATACTGGCAAATGTTAGGATGACTATTTTTTAAGACTACAAACGTTGCCGCTGTAATTTTCGACACCTTCGTTTAAGCGGAAACCATAACTAACCTAGTAGCCAATATTTTGTTTCCCGCTGTTCAGGCTATCGAAATGTTCGTTATGACCAATAGGAAATCGATACTTCCGAAAGTTTACTGCCCTGATGGTAAATGGAGTCAATTTACAATACTAATTACATTTTGTTTGTTTTAGCGTCCCGTTTTATTAAGAATCAATAGACTATTTTGCTTCGCAACATACAGGCTGATTCACGAGGAGTTGCCACTCACAGGGCGTATACCTTACATCATTTGGAGTAAAATATGTCAAATGAGAGTCTTATTCCCAATACAAAGTAATTCAACAATCAGCATACCCACCCTACAGTGGAAAGGAGGTTTCAACACCGTTTCAGTATCAATGTGTGGCGTGGTGTCCTACACGATCAGCTGATTGGGCCATTCATTTTCCCGGGACGCTTGAATGGTGTGGTGTGTCTGCAATTGTTGCAAGAACTGCCGCTGCTACTAGAGGATATTCCGTTAGCAGTGAGACGTCGTATGATCTTCCAGCATGATGGTGCACCTCCTCACTTCCACTGTGCTGTGGTTTAACACTTAAATGTTCATTTCCCTGATAGATGGATGGACGAGGTGGTTTTCACCCCTGGCCCTCTCGATCGCCAATAGATTATTGCGTATGGGGATGGATGAATTATATTGTTTGCCAAAGGACTGCACAAACACGCGAGGAACTACTTTATCATGCATGCCGCTACAGAAATCAAAGACAGCCGTGTGCAGCTACGTAGAGCAACACGTGCGGTTCATAAGCGTGCGGCCAAGTGTATGGAAGTAGACGGAAACATGTTTGAACATCTTTTGTAATCTTGTTAGACGCAATTGTGATGCTCAACTGTAAACAATACGGTCTGATAATACATCACTGTATTTACTTCTGCAATGGTTATAATTTATTAGTCATTTTTCAAATGTTTCGAATTACTCTATGTATATAATAGGACCCTCATTTATAGGACATATTTTGCTCCAAATGTGAGGAATATGCCCTGTGAGTAGCAGTAACTCCTCGTGAATCATCCTGTATACAAAATCACTTGGCATCCGTAAATAACGTTTCAGGAATTTCACTCGTGACCAAATAGCTAAACTGGTTTTACAACCTAGAAGATTAGGGGGGGGGGGAGGATAAACATCATGGTGTCAAAGAGAAGTTTTCTATATTTACTCTACAAATAAATTCGCTTAAATCTTAAGATTTTAACGCAAAGCGAAGCTATAGTAAAGTGAAGATGATTAATTACAAATAAACTGGAAATGTACATAGGAAAATCTGCATCTGAGCCATTTATTTTTAAGTTATCTGTTTACATTCAAAACTTCGCTTAAAAAAAATTCAACCCTACAATACCAATAACAAACACCTATTAACCATCGGCGCCCACTTTAATCAAACGGTCATTTCGGTTCTTTATTTTTCTGTGCAAGACTGTACGGTGAAAACCCCAACTTAAACACAATATCGCCCTGGTTAAAACAAAAAGACTATTTATTTAGTTCTACGTTATGTCCAACATGACCGCGGCTATATGTGAAATGGCCAACTATTTAAAATCTAAAAATTACCCTTAAAAACCAGAGAAAATGGGGACTAACTAAAACTAACCTTCGAGAAAATATTTTCCCTTAAAAGCTTGCATTTTAACGGAAACAGTGACAAACATATCTAGTGCTGGTAGCGAATATTGAAAAGAAGTTCAATCGTTTGTTTAATGAAAGCGTAATGTTTAAATTGGCATCCATTGAAATGTTTTTTTTGTCAGTTTATTAGATTTTATAATCAGAATTTGTGTAATAGTAACATTTATACTTCCAGAAACTTTACGCGTCATTCAGATGTCACACAGACAGTAGTCATTACATCAATAGCAATGTTTAATCTTGCATTCGGCGATGGAAGGATACACCTGACATGAAGACATCAAGTGGCATCCCTAGTTGTCACGAGTCAATTTAAGCAATTGTGTATTCTAATAAAAAAACTATAGAATATTTTAACGCAAATATTTTTTTTTCAGGGCAGAAATGAAAGTCGGTATTTTGTCGCCAATTTATAAATTTAGTGAAAAAAATGTAGTCATTGCAAATTGTTAAAGTCGGTGAAAACCACTGAAGTAGCCTTCCGTTTTTAAGATATTCTTCTGTGAGTGTTTTTAACTATAGCGAAAATCCTTTATCTTTTCTGAACGTATTGCTGTATTAAAATCGCTTAAAATTCATCGCTTAAAATTCTGAAGAAACAGCACCGAGCGAGTCGGCGCAGTGGACTCGCATTCGGGAGGTCCTGGGTTCCAATCCCGGGCCGGCCATCCCGATTTCCCCAAATCACTCCAGGCGAATGCCGGGATGGTTATTTATTACAGGCCATGGCTGATTCCCCACCCCCTGTTCCTGCTACTCTGAGTATTTAACTCAGTCTGTAAAGACCTCGATGTGTACGAGGCGTTAAGCCCTACCACCTGCCATCTGAGGAAACAGAACACACGTGAAGCTTATTTATACTGTTTCCCATCGCCATCGCTACCGCAGCCAGACGAGACCTTGAGGCTCGGCATCGCCCCTTTTGCAGAAACTAAATTACGACGCGAAAACTAATAATTTTCAGAGGTATTATTTAAAATGTTTGTTTATAGAAAATGTACTATTTACTAGTTGTTTAATACTTTCGTATCTAATTTACACTGTGTGTTATTTCCTGCTTGCAAAAAGGCAAGAACCTACTGATAAAATATAAACATGTTCTCGACTTAACAACTAGCAGATAGCACACACAAATTTCAGCCCAAAAATATGAAACAACTCGTAAAATTTAAAATTTCCATTATCATACATTGTCGGTAGTTACTATGAATCTGAAAATATGATGTGAAAACTAAGAATTTCTGCAAAACGTGTATAGCCGTGCCTTGAGCAGGGATTTCCGAAATGCAGCGGTGACAGTTAACTACGGTAACCAGACAACAGCGGATATCGAGGGCAGAGGGACTAAATCTATATGTGAACGCGCAGAGTAGTGTTAAGAGTTGTGATCAGGCCCTTGGCTGGGCGGCATGCTTGTTTATCCAGGACACGGGCCGTGATCGCTGAAATTGGTTATGAAATCGCAAATNGTGTTATTTCCTGCTTGCAAAAAGGCAAGAACCTACTGATAAAATATAAACATGTTCTCGACTTAACAACTAGCAGATAGCACACACAAATTTCAGCCCAAAAATATGAAACAACTAGTAAAATTTAAAATTTCCATTATCATACATTGTCGGTAGTTACTATGAATCTGAAAATATGATGCGAAAACTAAGAATTTCTGCAAAACGTGTATAGCCGTGCCTTGAGCAGGGATTTCCGAAATGCAGCGGTGACAGTTAACTACGGTAACCAGACAACAGCGGATATCGAGGGCAGAGGGACTAAATCTATATGTGAACGCGCAGCGTAGTGTTAAGAGTTGTGATCAGGCCCTTGGCTGGGCGGCATGCTTGTTTATCCAGGACACGGGCCGTGATCGCTGAAATTGGTTATGAAATCGCAAATCACAGAAACCCCCTCCGCCGGCCAGTAAACGGGGACAACGCAGCCGATATAGGGCAGTGTAATCCGTGGGCGGTGTCTTTTGTCGTCGGGCCAATGGAACGAGAAGACCACAGAAGATGGGTGTGTCTGGCCGTCGACTTGCGCCATCTTAATCAGCCTCCGGAATCATGAACAAGGTGGAGACTATCCAATTAGGCTTTACCCAGAACGTGGCTGGTTAAATGTCTATAAAATAATATAATTTAATATTTCAGTTCATATTCAATCATAATTATATTGAAGTAATAATGTACAACCTTAATGTTAAATAAACCTCTTTTATATAGTGTCCATTACATAACTCTTATCAATAACTTGTTACGCCCCTATATTCCCGGTAAGGAGAAATATCAACAAAATATGAAAATCATAACAGTAGGATCCCGACCGTCTCGGCACTTGGTT
>NQII01006070.1:52027-71904 GCA_002778355.1 Clitarchus hookeri
GAAAGTCTTATTAGAACACTCCTTTCCGTGTTACCAACTCGAGCTACCCAGGGTTGAATGCTGCAGTGGTCTTGAACTCTGACGATGCAGGTTCTGTGCAAGTGTTGCGAAGCTGTCTGGCATGAATCTAAACATGTCTATAAATTGAATTGTGAATTTGTCGTCCAAACTTTTGCTGAAGGGTTTGGTTGACACAACTGGACCGGCGATAACATGGCTTCAAAGTCAGCGTATACTATAGGTACCTTACCGCCATTATGGTAATTCTGAAACTTTAGCACAGGAGACTTGCCATTCTCCGGCTGAGCAATGTCGGCACGGACTGGCGCATGTTGATTGCAATACCTTCTGTTATCAGTTAGCACCTGTTCGCCCACGAGACCCGTAACACGAGTTATATCTTTATAGCACTTCAGATACCTCTTGCAAAAATGGATACACCGTGTATGGGTAGTTACCTGCGAGCATACCAGTCGGGAGAAATCAGAAATAGCAATAATATGAATTTTTGTTCTCAGTCATCAAAAGTAATACATTGAAGTACTGGGCCAGTTCTTCGTTCGACACACATATAGGAAATACCTTGTTATTATCGTCGAGAGTATATATGTTCACACTGACCTCAGGGTTATTCCTTTCTAAAAGTGGTATTTGGTGCAGAGGAGTGGGATACTCTAGCCCACTTAAGTTAAATTGTGCCTCCAGATCATAATATTGGTGGTTGACGCATTCAGGATTCACACCTTCTACATATCGTGTCAGGATCACCCATTTGAAGCAATGATGGTCCCAGTTTTGTGGATTAATAATTGCCTTCTTGACTTCAATGTGCGCAGGCAGGGCGATGGAGCATGCTCTCAGCGGGTCAAGCTTGTTGACACGCAGCTGAAGCCGTTTCACGGAGGTGCGGGTCTAACCACTTCCCTTCCCCATGTACTCGTCCTCCTGGCATATCTTGGCAATGGCAGCTGTCACAGCATCTTCAATGTCGCTAACATTGTAGAGGGGTACGTTTGTCTTGAAGGCGTGCTGGTCCATCTCGTCTTCGTGTATAAACCTATGCTCTATTATTTCACGTTCATATCTGGGGAGTGCGTAGGTCGATGGATTTACTTTATTTCTTCTCCTAACCGTGCAATGGCGATTTTTTCCGCGATGACAAGTTTGCCTGGCAAGTACATATGCCGATGCGAGTATATGCGTTTTTTTTTATCTCCTAGTGCTTCCAATGCAATGGCGGTCGTGTGGTCAAGACGCTCGACTGACGACCCGAGGGTGGTCGGATCGAAATATCATACTTACTGCATTTTTTTGAGTTCACAAACAGCCAAAAAAAATCCCAGCGCTCCATGCGGCCACCACTTGAACTCCACTCCCCGATGCTAGCGCGCCTCTGCAGGCGACGAGTGAACCAACCAACACACAAAAAATGACCGTTTCTATACCAGCGCTCCTAGTTGCGAACGGTACAACCTCCTACACTTTGGTGGCGGGCGCGGGAATCAAATATGGCCGCCTACATCAGACTATGCGGGCAGCAGGCGCGGGAATTAAAGATGACTGCCTACAGCAGACAACGACGATTATGGAGGACGCGAAAAGCAAGAGAGGCGGTGGAAGACAAGAGAAAATAAAGGAGGCCGGAAGGAATATTAGAAAACCTCAAGCGATAGAACAGGCGAGACAGGAAGGAATGAGAGAGCATGAGAAAAAGGAGACCGGAATGTCAGAGCATGAAGAGACGAGGTGGAATGATAGTGCAGGAGGGACGAAAGGGAAATTCCTAGGGGGGAAAAGGGAAATCCAAGATGGCCGCCACTATTTGCGAGGAATGACAGCAGGTGGTTTCGGCGTAACGTCATCCAAGATGACCACCATGGTTCCCCGGCTTCCCAGCCAGCAACCAGGTGCAGACGAACATAAATTTTATAACGACTAATATTTTACAAATTGCTAATTTTTATACTTAGACTAGCTGTGCCCGCGGCTCCGCTCGCGTGGACTACAGAATTATTGTTTAGTTATAGACAGATATATGCTGCCGCGGAGTTTTTTTTAGGACTTTTTATTCTACACAATTCTTTACTACATGATATTGTTCCATCTTTAACGGTTTAGACAGCATATTGCAAGAGAGCGCGCTGGCGGCAAACATTTTTCTGACTTGATTCACTATTATCGTCACTGTTTATTCCTTACGTTACTTTACGTAACAAAATATACACTAAAACCTGGCCAGAGAACATTGCTATGAATTAAAAATAAACACGTAAATCGGATAGGTAGTTCTCGAGTGATAAGCGCACTAACAGACAGACAGAGAGAAGTTGAGTTTTATAATATGTATAGATGCATTTAAAAAATAGGAAGCTAAAGAAATAATTATAAAAGTTATCACAATTGTTTACCTTACACTTTCAACACGTTAAGACATGGAACTACTTTCCCTCCATCGTTACCAACTTTACTGGCGCATGTCACTCCGTGCGCCCGTTAAAAAAAAATGTAGGTAGGAGCAGTGACTTTTTTCTAAGGTTGATTTCAAAAGGGCTCACTTTATCGTGAACAAACATTAACAACACGTGACGTCTCATGTCCCCATAGCGTGACACTGAAAATAATTACCACGAAACTAAGGTTACGACAGTAGCGTGAATATAGGATAGAGCTATCATGCTGNGCGTGACACTGAAAATAATTACCACGAAACTAAGGTTACGACAGTAGCGTGAATATAGGATAGAGCTATCATGCTCACTCTACGTGTCCCCATGTTGGAATGATTTTCTGCCATAGTCTGTTCGCGATTTCCTCACACTTTTTAAATCAAACCTTTGGAAAACACCCCATGTATGACGCGTTTGGTTCTTTCCTATATCGTAAATCACAAGCGTTCTATACTTGTGTTTAAAAAAAAAAATCTTTTTTTTTTGTAAATTTAACTTTTACTTATGTTTCATCCGTAATTTATAATATTTCATTATAATTAATACGAATANTTTTTTTTTTGTAAATTTAACTTTTACTTATGTTTCATCCGTAATTTATAATATTTCATTATAATTAATACGAATAAAATAAGGAGAAAATAGCTGGGTTGGTGATGCCTAGTAATAAATAGTTCTTATGCAAAAGATTATTACACTCCGTGCGCACGAATGCGATACATCGTCTCTGATGTAATTTTATAGACTTGGTTGAGCTTTGTTTGCAAGAGGCGGAGGAATATCCTGGAAGTAGAACTTTAGCGGGGCTTCAGAAGAGTTTGAAGTAACCGTGAATGGATTATACCATAGACGACGGATTTGAGGTTAGAATACTTTTTTTGTAAACAAATGCTTTCACAAGTTTCTACACTTCCTCTAACCAATCTTTAATGCAACGAGATTAAATTTAAACTGGTAAAAGTATTAACCCTTTCAGGCACAGTGTCCTATATCTGGCATATGAAGCGGCTTGAATGGTCTGCACTGTGCCCAGCAGAACATACCGTCCAATGAGAAAGGTTCCCTACGTGTGAGAGAATTCATTCGCTGCTGAGACCATGTTCCGTAGCTTCATAAACCACTGATGCCAGTAACATAAAGCACGGATAGATTTATATTGGTCCCGATGTACGAAAGTGTCGTCTCCAAGATATCAGTACAGTTTCGAACAAAGGATTGTTAGTTGCTATGTCTAAACTTAAATACATATCTTTCACTGAAAGGGTTATATATATTGCATATATACATGTATTTTGAAACTTAATATATTAACATGTGTTCATCACTATCCACCACATGACTCAGTTGTGTTGGTTTAGGGTAGGTCAACGCTGGGCACTTGCGCAGAAGAATAATAATCTTGTCTGCCTCATGGTTAGTCTATAGTTATGATACGGAAAGGAATAGTGTATACGCATGAATAGTGAGGGCGTGCGCTGGAGGGTTAGCTTCACCATCGGCTGGCAGAGGAAGCGAAACCCGGGGACGCTGTGGAGTGGAGTTATTATCAGGGTGGGTGCGAGAGCGTTATCTATCGCTGGCCTGCGACCCCCGCAGTGGTGTGACCTGCGGGGAGGGCAACCAACACAGCGTCGCCACGCTATCGGCCCGCCAGTAAACACGGGACCTCCGTGTGGCGATTACCACGCTAGTCTCGCACCGCCGCGCCGCCAAGGTCACTACGTTCTGTCNACCAACACAGCGTCGCCACGCTATCGGCCCGCCAGTAAACACGGGACCTCCGTGTGGCGATTACCACGCTAGTCTCGCACCGCCGCGCCGCCAAGGTCACTACGTTCTGTCCGTCCTACAAAGCTGTCTCACCTCGACTTGCCACACCTCGTGCGGGTCACGGCTACTACACACTCGCGGAAATGGGAGCAAGGATCAAAGTTGCCACTTCTCCCCCTTCGGAAACATGGATGTAATTAAACAATAATAACAACACTGGAAATAAATATACGCACACAAAAGTTTCCGCGTCTAGATGGACTTGAACAGAAGATAGATAGGGGGAGGGGGGGGGGCCTAGCAGTTAGATTACTCGCCTCCCACCTAGGCGAACCGGGTTCGATTTTCAGCGGGGTCGCTCCCGGATTTTCTCATGTGGGAATCGTGCCGGACAATGGCGCTGGTCGGCGGGTTTTCTCGGCGATCTCCCGTTTCCCCCGCCCTTTTCCGGCTTGCTCCATACTCACCTCACTTCACAATCATCGGTTCTCAATACCTCTATGTTAAAAGCCGCCCAAATATCTATTCACGTACTCCCTTTAGCAGGAATACAGAAAAATTGGAAGTATCAGTGAATGGACTATACCCACTATTCCACACATTCCCTTGATCACTTCGTGACTAGTAGGTATGCTTTCGAACATTCGCCTTTGTTTTACAGTTGTTACAAGTTCGGACGCATATGCAAACAAATGTAAACCACAATTTATATGAATTTGATTTATTTTCATTTTTTTTTACTTTTTATTATGAAATAAGATTTTTTATGTACATTTTTCTTATTTCCATATATATAGTATGTACGAAAGCCCATGCTATAACAATTTTCAATTTACTATAAAATATTATAATTTTAGCATTTATTTAATACTGAACTATATATACTCTCATGTAACTTGGCAAGATTCAAAGTTCGACGAAAGTAGCACCAAATGTTTACTTTTCGTTTATGTATCCTTTCGCCATCAGCTGGTGCATCAAGTATATTTTATTTACACGCTGTCAGCTAATCCACTTGCCACTGTACTGCAATACTGAACAAATTTTAAGGTATTTATATACTGACATTTATCTAAAAAAAAATCGTATGTTATAAAAGCAAAAATATAAAACCTTGTAAAAAATTAAATATTCACTAACTATTTTAATTTATTCGAGACAGTTAATTCGGATTAACATTTGCGAGACGGTAGTTGTAGTTATCACACTTAGAACGTTACAGCTAATATGTTAATACTGAAAAATAATAATTCCGGGAACTTGCTTGAAAACGCACTTTCATTCAACAACTCACCAACGACTATTGCAAGGCAGTAATTCTGCTATTACTGATACTAAACAGCGGGAGTTGAAAATATGTTGCGTGGAATAATGTAAGAATTGCTTAAAAACTACCCACGCACGTCCCACTTTCTTCGTTGTATTGATACTGTATAGTAACACGAAAACAACAAGGAAATGGGTTTGCGGGAGAACAACATGGCGTGTAATGGACGTAGGCGAACGATTACCGGCTCAATAGAAATTACTGGTAATTAAATCGCTGTACATGTAAATACATGTTACTTTAAAAATTATACAGAGCTCGTGGAAAAATAAAACTATTGGTTTTGGCATTTGTTCGTAAATTTGTTATTTTACACAAGAAAGTTTTTTTTCTGACTGGTAGTTCTTCGGGAGACAGCTGACAGATGGCGTTCCATGGTATGGCAGGGCGTGCTGTGGGCCGAGCGCGTTACTCAACAGGTAGCAGCACGTCGGCCTGCCTCTTGAAACTGTCTTCAGCAAGTCTGCCTGCCTCTTGATCCTGTCTTTTTTAAGTTGACTTTTCTCCTAATATTGGCTCGAAATTACACAAGTTTAAAACACATTTCGCCAAATTATTTGAAAAAATAATTCACAAATACCCTGCGATGTTTCTTTAGGCTTTCTGGATTTAATATTAAGCATGTATGGAAGGCATGGTGGAGAGTGGTGATAAGACTTGAAAATAACTCCCAAGGTTTAAAATTGTGTTTCATTTGAATACGGATCGTTAGTGTGCATTTCATTTCGAACACCTTTACATTACTACTTTAGCACGAAGTTTAGTTTGTAACACTAACAACTGCTGTTTTGTGACCACGTAAGATAAAATGTATTAATTAATCTAGGAACTCTTTCTTATCCGGGTATTATCTGCTCGTCTGATGTGCGTCGACAGTGCACTCAGAATAGCAAAGGTAATATGAATTTTTGTTTGTTCGTGCATCAGCTGATACAGGATTTTGTAAATGGCACGTTGTTTGTTTCGTATACGTCAATTTGCCACTCGCCGACTGTCAAACTGACTCGCATGCACACAATAAATTTGGTAACGACGAAGGGAAAGTAGTTCCATTGTTTAACCTTGAATTAAAAGTGTTAGGTAAACTTATTAATACTAGAATTATTATTATTTTGTTTTTAATGAATGAGTAAGAATTAACAAATATGGAAAACTTACTTTTGTAATAATTTCACAGTTTCACTTGACCGGCGCACGAATAAAGTGGCGAGGCTCACGGTAATGTTAATTTCACATATGGTGGAAGAATAGGCAATGTGCATGCAAGTAGATCTCGAGCAGGGCTTTGATAGTTGCTCAGTTTACCGTGAAGAGCCTACAGAATACTGTGCTTGCGGACGGTTAGTCGCAGACTTGGCCTAGTAACGATTGCCTTGGCCGGCAGCGAGAAGGACACTGCGGGGTCGGAGAGCGGAGTGAATGACAGGCGAGTATGTATATCGTCCCGCGGGCGTGCAGCGCATCTCGTGGCTGGCTGGTTACGTAACCAACACCGACCGCGTACTCTCCTCAAGGTCGGCGCAGCGGCTGGCGGGCGGGGTCGTCCGGAAGTCAGCTGTTACCTCTACTATAGGCTGCCCGTGGCAAAGCGAGCACTCTTACACTGCCACGCAGGTTCCAAGTTAGCGGCGAAGTAATGAAAATAGTTCCAAGACTTGTACTGTCAATCTACGGCCATTCAAGTCAGCGTTTATTTTTCGTTTTATTAAGATAACATTAAGAATTTACGTATCAACATATCTCAGGGAGCCCACCCACAGGGAAAAGATAGGGAATTTTCACCTGGGTCAGGGAAAATGTAAATAATTGTCACTCTGCAAAAATAGTTGTGTAAATACAATATAATTATAAGCGTCTATGTTTTAAGATTTCAATTTTTAATTTTGTGAACTGGCAATAATACATATTTGCCAAGTGCCTATACGTACAAAATAACGTATTTGTGTGTTTGTAATGGGCGCTCGTGTGAAGTGAATTACATCTATCACAAGAAATATCGATGGGCTGAATAAAATGTTGGCCCTGCTTGCTTGGTCAGTTGCAGTGTATTTTATTTAATCTTCCCTAATAGCATATTTGTCCTGTTAGTGGTGGAGAAATATGGTCTTGGAGGGTTTTGGCCTTGAAATAGGTCAGGGAAAATGGTAGGATTCTGCCTGGAAAACAGGGAAAAGTCAGGAAATTCCGAAATGTAATTTCAGTGGACAACCTGTATCTACTTAAATGAGAATTTCAGGGTTTCACTTGGATGACGCTTAAAAAAAGATGGTCCATAGCATATAGCGGAAGGGTGCAAAATTAGAAAAGTAGATCCTGAACAGGGCTATCATACGTACTCTAACCTTGAACAGCTGATAACACTGCGCGTTCAGTTTCGCCGGCGTTGTAAGGAGGTTGCGTCCCCTGGCTCATTCCTCCTCAAACTCGAGTGCAACGTTAAATACCAGGAAAAAGGGAAACCAATTAAAAGGCACAGCAACATAATCTGTATACATTTTTTGTGCACTTTTGAAAGTTCCACTTAAGTTTTCTTCACTCATTCTTTTTTCCTTCCGTAATACACACAAAATATCAGCATTGATCAAATTATTCTATGACGGCCGAAACGTTACTATGTCACAATCACGCAACTCCTTACTCCTGCGTTAACAGAAATAAACCACGCTGAATGCCCGTCCATTCCAGCATCACACTCTGAATATGAAGACGCCGAGCTACTTGTCTGCTGAATACTGCGAACCAGCTGTACTATACAGTACAGAGTGATCCTGAACTGGCACAAATACTGCGAGAAAATATGGATGGGAAATGGTGCAAAAACATAATACGAACTGTGCCCTAACGTCATTAGCAGGGGGGAAGAGACATTTTTGAAAACTAGGAATTTCAATTAGTTATTTGCAAAAAAAAAAAAAAAAAAAAACAAGGAAGTCAAACTATGCGAGCTGAAACGAGCAATTCTTAAATAGTGTTAGACTGATTTGGTATCTTGTCATCTGTGAACATTTGGCGGGTGGTAGTAAGGAAAATAAGGACTGCCAAATTATAAACGAACAAAACTGTTACCCGTGGGTCTTTATGGCGTAGTCACGTGTACATCAAAGTAACAGAAACCAGAATTTTCGTGGTTTTTATCTCCCGTCGACATTTTGCAATTAAGTACTTCGAATTCCTAATTTTCAAAAGGGTGTGTATTACTTTATGATCAGCTTAGGTCGTAGGTCGTATTATATTTTCTACCATATTTTCCATTAACGAATCATCTTAAAGTTAGTAGGTTCATTAAGTTCAGGATACTCTTGTGCACGTCCTATGAATTATGAAATACCGTTTTACAACTCATATTTACAAGATTTATGGCTGACTCGTTAGTTGGTCAGTCTCACCACAAATTCGCTAGTTAATTTGTCTGTACTTCCTGTTAAAAAAAAAATTTAAGGAAGGGGGGGGGGGGATTTTTAATTTTCGTAAAGCGATTGTTTTAGTCTTTTAAAAAGGAATTTTGTATAGACAATTCACGGTAAAGTAAGCACTTTTTGAAGCCATCTCATTTGGAATAATAGACAAAAAATATATATTATTGTAGCCTTAGACGTTAACTTTAGAGTCCGGTGGAATATATGCATATATACACTGCGTTTGTTACTTACATAGCTATATTATTTTAAAAAGTGGTGAAACGATCAAAAATGCCTCATAGGAAAAAAGTAACTAGGGTCTCAGAAGTGCTAATTTTGCTGTGAACAACCTATAAGTTTAATAAATTTATCCTGGGACGCGATTTTCACAGGAATTAATTTAGGAGCCAACGACATTTACCACTCTCATACAACATCCTTGTGTAAATGCTGGTTATTAATATGTCATTCGGAAAATGCGACATGACTCTTTCAGTTTCTAGTAATTTCAGCCATTGTAAGAGGCAACCCTTCTCGCCTTCGCCGTACTGCACAAAGCAAAACGAACACTCCGCTAAAAGCATTTTTTTTTTTTATTTCAGGCTACCAGGCATACTGGTTTCCTATTTTTGTTAGGAAAAGTGTGACGGAGACCAACTTGAAATTTCAAACATTCAAATACTGCTATGGCTGCCAAGCCACTTACCGTTCTGTAACTACAACGTTGCACGCACATAACATTCGTAGCGTGCATACTGAAAATGACCTTTGATAAGACTAAACGTATTAAGTTGCCAACGTGAAAATTAAAACTATATTTCTATGTATACATGTACGNAACTCTTTCAGTTTGTAGTAATTTCAGCCATTGTAAGAGGCAACCCTTCTCGCCTTCGCCGTACTGCACAAAGCAAAACGAACACTCCGCTAAAAGCATTTTTTTTTTTAATTTCAGGCTACTAGGCATACTGGTTTCCTATTTTTGTTAGGAAAAGTGTGACTGAGGCCAACTTAAAATTTCAAACATTCAAATACTGCTATGGCTGCCGAGCCACTTACCGTTCTGTAACTACAACGTTGCACGCACATAACATTCGTAGCATGCATACTGAGAATGACCTTTGATAAGACTAAACGTATTAAGTTGCCAACGTGAAAATTAAAACTATATTTCTATGTATACATGTACGTATGCATGTGTGTATATATAAGGCGTCTAACTGCTGAGGTCTTCAAGTACTAACGCGGATGAAGCGAGGTGTAACTCGAGCAGAGGCAGAATGAAAGAAAATCCACCGCCCAGAAGCCACACCACACTCCTCCACCACGTTACCGTAACATACCTGGTGCTAATACTGCCAGCACACCTCACGCGCCGAGGAATGCTATTAGCTTACTTAGAACAGCGCCAGTTAAGAACTTAATTCGTACCGGCGTATACAATTGTCAGTATGCTAACACAGACACACAGTGTGAAAGATTCAGAAGCATTAGCAAGCCCTGTTTTCTGTGCACTGTGTGTAGTACGTCACATATCACAATATAACTAGTATCCACGTGTCGAATCAAATGACTGTCACCAAACTGTCAGCAACGCAAATATTTAACTTCGGTGATCGGACGAAAACAGGNTGTCGCCAAACTGTCAGCAACGCAAATATTTAACTTCGGTGATCGGACGAAAACAGGAGCTTTCAGTTTACTTACCATTACCAACCTACATGTGATTCAATCAGAGATATTTAATGTTCAGGCTTTCCATACACCCGAATTCTCTTATTCACAATTATGATTTATCTTCCCACTATAAATTTAGTAATAGCTGAAAAAGGTTTTAAACTAACACTATATGGAGCTTAACATGATTTCGTAGTGAAAAATATGAGAATATGGGTAAAATCACATGCCGTATTTCGCCTTGCAAACTTGCAAACAGTTGTGTGTTGTTTATTTTTTGTTTGGTGCAATTGCGTCCATTCCGGTGTCATTTTTAAAATTACAAGCAGGTATTTTCCTCTACGATTAATTCAACAAGTTCTCTACCGTGACCAGCTATGAATGATGGCATGCACTCTTCGCTGGTGCAATATGTCCACAGTCCCAGCGCGGCCAGCCCACCGTGTGTACTGCAGTAAGTTGTCCTATATCTGGCAAGCGTCAGTGATTTCTTCCCGTCTGACGACACTGCTACTTTCCGACTTAAATTGCGTGCTCCGCCAACTCTCTCAAACGCACGGCTATGCCAACATTTGCCGCCCCTACAATAGCTGACTCGGCTAACAAACTAGCAACAACTCGGTCACGCATTTCGCACGCTTCAGCTAAACATACACGATGACAGATTCTCCACGGGTGCTAGGTTTCGAGCACCGAGGTGATGCCATATGTTTCGGAGCACACTATAATTACGAGGTTCCGTTCCGTTTAAACATTTCTGTGCATACCATTCCACACAACATCTAATTGTAATCGTGCCACCGCATTAAAATAAAACACAGTTCCAGACATGCTACTTGAACCGGCACGTGGTGGTATAGTCGTCTTGACAACTCGTCCCCTACCACTTCAGCCTGTGCGAAACATGGCGGACATATCCGGTGGGTTTCCTCGGGGTATTCCCCCACCACTGCAATCCGTCGCTGCCCCAGCCTCACCTAGCTTTATTCCCACTGATGCTGGAAACTTCCACTTAAGCGCCGTCCAATTTCTCCCTCTTCCTTAAGGCCGTTTCACACGATCAAATGTTTTATTGAATTCAATCACATGAGTGCACAGTATGTTCGCATACACTTCAATCGATGGAATTCAATAGAAACTGAATTATTACTTCGAAGTATTGAAAGGCTTTCCACACATGCAGCTGTATTCAATAAATAACGAAGCGGTAATTGAAATATTGTAGCAAATATTTCTGTTAAAACAATTATTATAAAGTTCAGTAATTTCCTTTAACCTCCAAAAACCATACACTACGCGAAAATAATTTTTCACAATCAAAACACTTTTTCTTTAAAGATATATTTGCTTTGCATGAAATAAATACATGCAAATACTTTTGAAGCTTATATGCGGCACTACACTATTTTTATACTGTTTTAATACGTCTGACTGATGGTTGAAATATTTGATTCAAGAAAACGAAAATCATTGAAGGAATTTGAGTCATTCTGTGGCTTGAAAGACAAAATGGCTGCAACTATGACGTCTCAGTAACGTCGCACAACATTCAAGGAATTGAATTAAATAAATATGAAGAAAATTTGAAGTGCACTTTGATCGTGTGAAGGGGCCTGTCTGTATTCTTTCGCCTCGGTTTCTTCCTCGTTCTGCGAGTTTCTCGCGTTCTAATATATCTTCGTTCCCTCTCACTCGCTTCCCTGCCACCCCCTTTCCATCTCTCGCGAACGTTATTTCAACCCGCGCACTGCACGACACCGGACAATGCAGCGACGTATTCCAGATGCGGGAACTTCGCGCCAGGAGACAGCCCGCCGTCGCTATCAGTCCTGCCCGGAAGTGGCGAGGTGCGACCGCAAGTGTGCCTTCTCCACGCAGAGTGCACGAAGGTCACTGTGCGACGCACCTCGCACACGTCTAACTCGATCCATTAACACGCCTTCATTCCTCTTATAGTCTATTCACGTGTTACTTCCAACTTTTCCGAAGCCCTGCTAAAGTTCTACTTTCAGGATATTCCTCCGCCTCAAGCAAACAAATTTTGAGAAAATTACAGTAGAGGGTCAACGCACCGCATCCGTGGGCACTTAGTGTAATAATATTTTGCATGAGAACTATGTCTTACTAGGCATTACCAACATGTATTTTCTCTGTCATTCATACTAGTTATAAATGAAATGTTTCTCTTTTGTTTTATCCATATAATCCAAATTAAATTTAACCAAAAATAAGTACTTTTATGTTACCATACTTATACAACGCTTGCGATACATACATGCATATTTAGGAAGCAGCCAAACACGGCATACATGGGGTGTTTTTTCAAAGGTTTGATTCAAAAAGCGTGAAGAAACTGCAAATAAACTATTCTGTAACGTTCCTTTTTTTTTAACAGGCACATAGTCAATTATGTGTTTCAGTGAACTAATTCTCAGGCATGCGTAAGAAAGTTTATTTTTGCGTCTACGTCCTGTAATTTTATCTTATGGGAAAAGTAGATTTCGTGTTATTTTTTTTTTCAAAGAAAATTACCTTAAATAATTTCTGCTTGAATGTATGAGTGATGTACCGAATCTGTAAATAACGCACTCCTTTCTCGACCTTGTTATAACAAGTACGTTAGGCGAATACAATACAGTGTACGTTATAGATAAATATAGCCATTAAACTTTCTTGTTTTGTTTTCATGAACCAATAAAGTTTTACTGCCACAATTCTATATCAATATTATCTGTCTTGACTATACAGACGTACTTTTCCTTTATAAATGCGATGTCAGCGTAAACAACTACACAGCTACAAAAATTGCACACTATACATTCCAAGGCATAAAGAATAATGGCCCGTGAGGAACAACGATATATGAAATCGACCATGACTGTCTCCATACCCACTAAACATTTTTAACGGATATATAGTCCTACCAAACCTCGTAAAAAAAAACTCATCTTGTAACTATTGTCAGAAACGAGTTTACTATTAGGCTGTTCACGGTGTAAAAAGCACTAAAACAAAGCTTTGAAAAAAACTGATTAACATTTTATGTGAGAATTCTTGTGTTTAGTTTTAGTAATTGTAAGGCTTATTATCCATTTCTGTATTATTTGACTAATTGTTTTCTTTATGGCAAATTATTCCATAATATTGGTTTTCCACTAATTTTGTAGTAATTTCGTAGTATCAAAAACATAATATTTTATTATTTATTTATATATATATCAGTATTTTTGTAGTAACTTTACTGTATGTAATCGATAGTTCTGTAGTAACTCAATAGTACAAAAATCAATAATTTTGTAACGACTTCATAAGTATGTACATTTCTTGTATCTTTTTATAATACAGCGCCCATGGTTAAATGTATGAAAAGGAGTTTGCCTTAATTTCGCAATGTAAAAATAAGACACAATAAAATAAACTAATATATAGTACATTACAAGCTGAAATGCAATATATATATAGCATTATTATATATAGTGCCGTGAAAAATTTGTATAGTAAAATTTTGAAAGTGTTTTCAAGTATTTCAGATTATGAGCGAGAATTTTATTTTAGTANTTCAGATTATGAGCGAAAATTTTATTTTAGTAACGCCAAGGAAGTATAACTTCTAACGCGCGTACACAAGTACACGCACCCCCCTTTCTTTTTCTTCCGCGTACTTGTTTTCCGGCTAACATAAAGAACCGCTGAAGCTATCTTTCCCTTCCTTAACCAAAATGTCACGCACAAGATTTCCACGTGGCTGTAATAGCGCCCCGTACATTACTGTAAGCAAAGTTCCATGCATTATTTCACCTCAATGGCGTTCGAAAACACTCGCAGGTCTCTGAGCTATGCACATGACGTAAATAACACCGCCGTAGCGTCTCGCATTAGTTTCCGTTGACAAACGTACCGGATACAGCGGCCGTGGATTAGACGCCAGCCCACAACTTGGACCCGGAAGTCGCTTCCAACTATCTCGGCTCGCTCGCTCACGCCAGACACAACTGAAATCCCGTCCGGGTTAATTACCGGGTAATTAAGCTAATTCGATTAGCGATGCGTCCCGGCAGACGGCCGATGGCGGTAGGAAACAAATTAGCATCCTCGGCGAAGCTCGTCGCGGTACTGCCAACGTAGCGGCAGCGATATCCCTGTGCCTGGCTCCTGCATCGCGGGCACGCGTAACTTACAGCTGGCATCTCCACCCACGCTGAGAAAACCAACTAAATATTTGTTTGTTTGTATATGGCCAACAATTTGGTCGCCCCACAAAATATTTTGTTGAGTAAACAAAACTTTAAAAGCAACAAAATTAATTTAGTACGTATAGCAAATTGCACGCTTGAATCAACCAAATATTTGTGTTGGACCAAATTAAATTAAGACTGCCAACGAAACATTTAGTTGAATCAACTGGGTATATTTGTTTGGCCACTCATTTGATTGCCTCGCTCGTGTTACGGTTGTATTTGTTGTGATTATTAGGATAGTAAAAGTTATGCTTAATAATGGCATACACATCCAAATAAAACGAGTTAACAGTTTCAACGCGGTTTAATGTTCCCAGTAAAAGAATTGAAAGAGAATTAATAAGTGGTAACATTTTTGTGATCGGATTTGTATTTCCCAAGTACCTCCTAGCTACGGAAATTTATGCAAAAAAGTAGGGAACAAATTTTTATTAAAATTTCAAGAGACAAGGGATATGATGAAAGGAGGGAAGAAATAATCGCCCTCTCTTTTTACACCTATTAAGGAATATATAAATATAAAAACAAGGTTTTTACACACACGAAAATAGGCTGAAAAATTGTAGGACCAAAAAAGGGGTCCAGAGGGGGGGGGNGGGGGGGGGGGGAGCATTAAAATACTCTTAGACAAAAAAAATGTATCAGCACCCACACGAGTCTAGTTCGGAGATTCACGTCGAGGCCGAGAGTTTTAATTTGCTAACAGTTTTCCAGCCTCCACTCAGCTGTGGTTACCGATGCAGACGATACTAATTTCACTCTCAGCGATGGTGTCATGGATGCACCAGCAGCAGTGGTCTATGATTAGTGTGTGGATCCAAACACGAGAAAGCTGCACAGAGCAAATGGTGATAGTCCTTCGGGGCATTAAGCGGGATGATGTTAAAAGACGCTAATATTCCTTTACCAAACACACGCCTGTTAATATTAATATCCTCGCCAAAGTGCCCTTCGGCTTGTCGTAAGAGGCCGCTATACTCTACCCTGACCTGGCACATAGACTTACCACGTGTTTCGAGGATCGACGGGAGAAAATATATTCACTCAAATCTCTGAATGTATCATCACAACCTCACAAAACACTAAAAAAGATCAAACGTGCGACGATGATACAAATCAAAAAATACTAATAGGAAAACAAAGTTTTCTTTAAATTACGCTATATTTTTTGGCACACACAATTTTATCAGAAGAAGAAGCTAAATTGTAAAATAGTTCAGTAGATATAAAATGTAGGTTCTGACGATCCACGATGCAAACAAGAGAACGAACTGGCGGCCATCTTGGATTTACCTTTTTATATTTTCCCTTAAAACTTTTCCCTTTTCCCTCAAAAATGCTTAAAATTTCCCTCAAAACCGGCAAGATTTCCCGCAAAAAACTCGTTTTTTTTCCTCACAATGTGGCTGGCATTTGCACAATTTCCGGCGATGACTCCACAATGTGGTTAAATTACTCAATTTTGGGGGAGAGGCGTCACCCTGACATTCACACACTGTCATTCCATGCCAGCACCATCCATCTTTTCTGAAGAATGTAAGAGTTCATTGCCCCGTCATGCAACTTCTCTCATTCCTTCCAGTGTCTGTCACCCACGCCCGTCCTTTATTTTCTCTTTTGCTTTTTACGTCCGCCATCTTTAATTACCGCGCCCGCCGCCAGTCGGCTGCTGTAGTCGGTCATCTTTAATTCTCACGCACACCACCAGAGTGTGTGAAGTACTACCCTTCGCATTTAGGAGCACTGGTGTCGATGCGGTCATCTGTGTGTGTTGGTTCACTCGTAGCCGGAAGGGGTGCGCTGGTCTGGTAGCGTCCATTTGAGTACCGTCGGTGGATTTAGGGGGTGAGCCATGCAAGGTCAGATTCCGGCGCAACGGAAACAACTATTTCGCAACTAAAGTTATATCATAAACTAATTAACCGATATTTAAAGCCGTTCGCAGATAAACCAGTGCAACAGTTAAATCAACCATATCTTACATTTTGCTTCTTACTGTCATCTGATATAACATTAAATTCTCTACTATTCCACACGTTAGCTGGTGAAATTGTGGGTGTGGTGATGGAGACTGGGGGAGAAGGGCTGACTTTTTTTTGCAGAAGCCTTTTTCTTTTGGGAGCAATATCCCCATTGGCTAATAGTAGCTATAAATAAGCGGTTCCAGGACACCTGGCGCCTGGCGGGGGAGTGGGGAGGCGCATCGTCGGGGGGACACCGATGGAGTAATCGAGGATTTGGAAATTATGTCATTTTCCCCTTTTCCCCCTCGAAATTTCACTTTTTTTCACTCAAAATTCCCCGAATTTCCCCAATTTTTTTTCCAAAATCCAAAATTTTCCAAACTTTTTCATAAATTTGTCGATGGATCCCTCAATGTGGGGCAATGACTCTTTTTTGGGCAATGAGGATTTGAGGATTTTCATGCTCTTGCATTCCATGCTAGGGAGTTTTCTTCGAGTCTTCCCAAATACCTGCCACAATGCCCCGACTATTCCCTACTTTACTTCTTGGAGACCGATGTGACATAGTGGATACGCGACTCTCTTCTTGGGGGCTGCGGTGGTGTGGTGGATAGACAGCGCGCTTCCTGGGGCCGCGGTGGTGCAGTGGATAGACGACATGCCAAACGTCATGCTCTTGTATTCAATTGCGATGGGGAGCCGTGGTGGTGTGGCGGATAGACATCGCCCCAGGCGGGCTCCTTACAACGACTCCCCTACTTCTTTACATAACCCCAGGCTACAGGAGGGCTCCTGCGGCGACACGTATTGTTTTTTTCAAAATTGCCCAACACAACTATCTACAACTAATCACCATCGCCCCAGGGTGTGCGGCTCTTGCATTCCATTTCGATGGGGAGCTGCGGTGGTGCAGTGGGTAGACGACTCACTTCGTGGGGGTCGCTGTGGTGTGGTGGATAGACAATAGGATATAAGGGGCTCCGGCCTCGCTCTCTCACCCTAGCGTAACACACTTACCCCCAATCGCCACTCAGAGATTGCCGTTCAGGGAGGACTGACGCCGAATGATACCCCGGCACTTAGCCGCTGTGTCCACCACACTTCTCGTTCTCGCCCACCTCCAATATCCTTGATTCTTATTGGCCCTCCCTTGTAGCCTGGGCGGGGTTACGGCCGTTAGACGTTTATGAAATTGCCGCAACCCCACTGTGCCAGCCAGACCCAGATATTCTACGTACTTCTGCAGATTCCTGCACTTTCAGTCGTTGCGTTACAGTCCCAGTTGTTCGTGAACATTGTTTTAATAACAGTCGTTGGCCGCATTCCTGCCGTACCCGGCCTCACTTCTTGTGCTGTAATCTTAACAACCCATATTAAAATAAAATACATGCGCGTCATCAGGTTTTCTTTCTAAATGTGCTAGCATACAGTTAACCAGTACTGTCTTGATTACGAGGAGAAAATTACATGAACGACGCATTACCTGGACAAAATAATTACACTTTTAATCCACACAAAATGCAAAACTACTGTGCTTATCAAATTTACATGACTTCATTGTTTGTACAGCAGTTATTTATTACATATTCCTAATTGAAACTATCGACCAGTATTTCACATAAATTACAAACCAGTAATGTTTCGCTCAGTGAACCTAATGACCGGTCACTTCAGCAACACTGTTTTACAGACTTACAGGTGGTTTGTGCTGATTCACACAGCATATTACTTCATACCGTAAGGTACAACCCGCTGTTAAGCCAGTTACAGAGAAAGCAAGGTGCATTTATTTGCCTTTAAGCTACCGACAAAAACTGAAATCACCAATCGTGAAACAATAACTGTAAGCAAAATGGCTGCTTAATTTTATTTTATCTACAGATTTTTTATTTTTATTTTAACAGTGAGTTATTAATTTCGAAGATGACACATTACGACCAAATTAGTTTCGTCAGGCTTAAAATACTATATCTACGCAAATTAATGGTGTTTTAGGCATAGTTAACTTGTTGTATAATTGTTGTACGAATTATTCATATTTATGTACAAATGTTGGATGGCTGGAATATAAGCCACGACCTCTAAAATGGAAGGTAACTAACGCCCAGAAAAAAATTACAAAAAAAAAAGCCAGAAAAGTATAACATGGGCCGAGTGTAGCCAGCAACTTTAAGGCGCTATCGCAACACACATTGATAATCAGCAACAGTCGATACAATCTCGAGGATTCTCGGAAGTCTGTGTGGTAGCGATGCACACGTGCATGCAGGGACGACCTTGCGAAGGCCGGTCGATAATAGACGGACGTCCATCACGCGACCATCGCCTCATCTGCCGACGTACAACCATGTGCCCGCCTTTCCTTGCACAGCGCGTCCTACATCCCGACGACCACCACAGTACACCCCACCTGTTTACCATGGCTAGACACCCGAAAATGTCGCGAATTCATTCGGCAACAAGCTGAACTCCACAATCCTTTTGCATTCGGGCATCAGTTAGTATTCATTGGCTGTTACTCTAGTTTAACTCCACACCAGATAGCACGGGATTTGGTTCTTATTTTCCTTGCAGATTCGTTATTGGTTGAAATTCTAACAAACTATGGTTCTATGGAAGCACATACACACATGTACATGTGAATGCAGTTTAACTTGTCCTCAAATGAATCCGCGAAATTTCCAGGTCTTTAACTGTTGCTAGGGTTCATTCTACTCGGGAACAAAACGTAGTTTCTTATGGGGGAGTTTGACATGGGGGAAAACTCCCGCCGCTATATGCGCAGAGTTCCAAAAGGTAAATTTAATGAATATTTTAAACTACATGAATAATACAAGAGTAATATTTCACTTAGTTCCGAAGTTATTTTATATTTTATTTATGATTATTAAAATTATAATTTTTTAAAAATAGAAAATAGAAAAAAAAATCTGGTATATTTCCGATACTAGCGCTTACCTAGTGGCGAAAATTTGTGGTTGCCAAACCTTTAACATTGATCTTTCCAACCTGTAGTAGATGTAACCTTAGCATGGCGAAACTTCTGAATCTTCTTT
>NQII01006070.1:72088-87480 GCA_002778355.1 Clitarchus hookeri
CCCCCTCCATCATCACCCGAGCACGCAGAAGTGGCGCAAGACAACGTGTCAGGGAATCGACTAATGTCTGAAGGTATGTGTGCCGGATTTACTGCGATCTAAAGTCATTTTGGAAACTCACTTTCGGACAGCACAATTGTAGACCATGTTCGGACTGCGTGAATGTGACATCACTTGACGTCTAAATTTGGACACATCCACAGGTACCGTCGATTGTAGACACGTCCTAACACAGCAACGAAACGCTGTGTACAAACATTAAAAACTGAGTAACAAAAACTTTAAAAACGATGATATAATGTACTGTTATTTTCAATATTTTCACAAATTCTCAAGTTTTGAATATTTTTACAAACAGTAAAGCCCCAGGCACAATATACGTTTTTGTTGATGGTTGGTTTTGGCAGCAGTAGAAGTACAACGAAAATTTCTAGAAATATTGCCTGAAAATTGCTTGAAAGATTGCCCACAAAATTACTCGAAACAATTGCTCGAAACATTGTGCAAAAAATTTCTCGGAAGATTGCCCAAAAATTACTCGAAAGATTGTCCAGAAAATTGCTCAAAATATTGCCCAGAAAATTGTCCAAAAAAGTGCTCGGAAGATTGCCCAGAAAATTATTCGGGAAATTGCTCGAAATATTGCCCAGAAAATTGCTCGAAACATTGCCCAAAAATTTCTCGAAAGATTGTCCAGAAAATTGCTCAAAATATTGCCCAGAAAATTGTCCTAAAAATTGCTCGAACGATTGCCCAGAAAATTATTGGGGGAAATTGCTCGAAATATTGCCCAGAAAAGTGCTTGAAACATTGTCCAAAAATTGCTTGCAAAATTGCTCGAAATATTGCCCGAAACATTGCCCAGAAAACTACTCGAAAGATTTGTCCAGAAAATTACTCGAAACNAAAATTGCTCGAAATATTGCCCGAAACATTGCCCAGAAAACTACTCGAAAGATTTGTCCAGAAAATTACTCGAAACATTGCCCAAAAGATTTCCCAGAAAATTATTCGAAAGATTGTCCAGAAAACTGCTCGAAACATTGTCCAAAAATTTCTAAGAAGATTGTCCAGAAAACTGCTCGAAATATTGCCTGGAAGATTGCCCAGAAAATTGCTTGAAAGATTGCCCAGAAAATTGCTCGAAACATTGTCTAAAAAATTGCTTGGAATATTGCCCAGAAAATTGCTCGAAACATTGCCCAAAAAATTGCTTGGAAGATTGTCCAGAAAATTACTCGAAAGATTTGTCCAGAAAATTACTCAAAACATTGCCCAGAAAATTACTCGAAACATTGCCCAGAAAATTGCTTGAAAGATTGCTCGAAATATTGCCCAGAAAATTGCTCGAAACATTGCCCAAAAATTTCTCGAAAGATTGTCCAGAAAATTGCTCAAAATATTGCCCAGAAAATTGTCCAAAAAATTGCTCGAACGATTGCCCAGAAAATTATTGGGGGAAATTGCTCGAAACATTGCCCAAAAAATTGCTTGGAAGATTGTCCAGAAAATTGCTCGAAATATTGCCCGAAACATTGCCCAGAAAACTACTCGAAAGATTTGTCCAGAAAATTACTCGAAACATTGCCCAAAAGATTTCCCAGAAAATTATTCGAAAGATTGTCCAGAAAACTGCTCGAAACATTGTCCAAAAATTTCTAAGAAGATTGTCCAGAAAACTGCTCGAAATATTGCCTGGAAGATTGCCCAGAAAATTGCTTGAAAGATTGCCCAGAAAATTGCTCGAAACATTGTCTAAAAAATTGCTTGGAATATTGCCCAGAAAATTGCTCGAAACATTGCCCAAAAAATTGCTTGGAAGATTGTCCAGAAAATTACTCGAAAGATTTGTCCAGAAAATTACTCAAAACATTGCCCAGAAAATTACTCGAAACATTGCCCAGAAAATTGCTTGAAAGATTGCTCGAAATATTGCCCAGAAAACTGCTCGAAATATTGCCCAGAAAATTTCTCGAAAGATTGTCCAGAAAATTGCTCAAAATATTGCCCAGTAAATTGCTNTGCTCGAAATATTGCCCAGAAAATTTCTCGAAAGATTGTCCAGAAAATTGCTCAAAATATTGCCCAGTAAATTGCTTGAAAGATTGCCTAGACAATTGCTTGAAAGATTGCCCAGAAAATTGCTTGAAAGATTGCCCAGAAAATTTCTCGAAAGATTGCCTGTGGTTAGGTCTGACTCCGGATCCTGGACCCTGTGTATAGATTTGGCATACCCTACGCCTATAAAATCAATATTCCCGCAACTGCTCTGCTTTCGAGAAGCGGGTCTCCCAACTACTTCCGATGGATCGAAAATTGCCTTTCTGTGGCTAGTTTTTGCAAGTGGGAGGATCGGTGCTTTTTTGAGGGGAAATTTTCAGGGGAAAAAGGCCGCTGGGGGACCGGAATGATACCATGAACAGCTCTGAGCTCCAGCCCCAAGTCCCGATGCGCCAAAGTCCGCCAGATCATTCTACTATTGATATATTTATGCCAAAAAAACATTTTGAATATTATTTAAGTAATTAGTATTTTAATTAAGTGTGAGGGGCCTGTCCATCTAGCGCTTGAACTGCGTTGCAAATTGTTTGAAATACACTAACATGAAACTATTAAACGTGCGTCCAATATATAGGAGAAGCATATACACTTCAGACGAGGGCTGCTGAGTGCTTTTAAGACATCATGCACATTAAAAAAGCACTTCAGAACACTCCAAAATTGCTTTAAAAAACTTTTTTTAAAGCTATGTATCAAAATGTATGCGTAAGATACATACAAAACTATTCAAGCTTCGTCCACTTATACTTCCCGCAGACATTCCACCAATAAAATAGGGTCGCCGCTGAAAGTCCAATAAGTATACGCAGCACGACGAGAACACTGCACGCCAGTTCAGAGCCGCTATGGCGATGGGACACTTGATGCGCATGGCAGTGCCGCCCTTACTGCTCCCGCGATTCTCCGCCTCAAACGCGAAAAGCTCCAGATAGGCGGGAGCCTTAAGAAATGTTTGGAAAGGGGTTAGGCAAGCAACCCATCACCTTCCTCCTCTAGACAACACCCTCGTGCCAAGCAAGTGACGGAAGGCCCCTTGTAATACGAAGCAGTTGCGTCAACACAGTTTGCAGGAGCCAGAAAGGCAGAATAGAAGGCAGGGAACAACAGCAGTCTGCGCTCCAGTTACAAACTGTGCGAGGTCCTCGGATCGATCCCTGGCCGGCACGTAGAAGGGCCGAGTCCGTACAGCGGCCTCCAAAATTCTCGGCCACGTCCCGAAAGGACCTCCCAAATATAACGTTTAGCACAGGATCTATTTTCTGCTCCTCCCGTCTGCCCCTACCCCCGGCGCATAAACCCTGCACACAACTGTCTTCGACCAGACGAATTCTCCTCCTCCGTTCAAACGAGCCAGCAGCAAAGCGGCATCTCGCCATGCAGACGAGAGAATTTCGTTGCCATTTATAAATGATGCAGACTGACGAAGTTTACAACTACGCATTAACGCAAATTTACTTCGAAAATTTCGCAAATATTAAATTACCTTTTTATTTAGATAACCGACAAAACTGAAAAAGCCGAGTATAAACACGTATAATCCTACTATGCATGTCGATATTCCGAATCCGCCTATTTTTAACAAAAAAAATTGCAGCAATGGTATAAACTATTCATAGTCGCTATGAAATATAAAAACTTAACTGCAGCAAAACTCTGTATTATATTGAAAAGTTACGAAACGAAGGATAACTAAAAAATACCCGGAATCTATTCGCTTAAAAAAAGTCATATTTATTTCATTCTAGGTAGAGCATAATATTTCGAAGCTTTTCACAATCACCCGTGGTATTCCAACTTCATTCGTCATACGATTAGAACCACCAATGTGACAAATGATTTAATTCATACGCTATCAAATCCCATCCAGCCGACGGTATCCAAGGACTATATAAATGGGATTATGACATTATCTAATTATTATAGCTCACCACAGAATTAGTTTGCACGTAAGAACACGATTCGACTTCCCACCACGAATAAAATATATACACGTTACCATCCTGCATAGTTAATAGTGATTTCTACGCCGGGATGGAAAAACTGTTCCATGTTAACTACCAGTACTAGTAATATCAAGACATGCATTTACAACATGACTAAGATCGGCGACATAAACACTGCCGGGTATCTTAGTACAATTAAAGCAACTTAATGTCCGCTAAAAAAATTTCATCAGACTGTCTTTGCGCAAAGTAATACCATAGGCTGCACTGCGAGTTTGTCAGAAATTTATAAAAACACGTCTACAAACACATTCATGGAAGTTTCCCACCCATGAGGTTTCAGTTCAGCGAACACCACTGCCAATCAATACGGCGCACGAATTCGCCACTTACTTCCAAATATTTTAAATGTACACGTAAACACACTATTCTGCAGGAAATGATGGCACTACCACGATGCTGCTGTGTTTAATATTAATCAACTAAGTGCGCTCGCAGTTCTGCCAATCGAGCAAGAAATAAATGAAATGGTAATGAGAGGCAAACCTAAGCTGCGTGAGAAAACCCGCCCTTTCACGGATTTCACACGGAGACGCAGTGGGATTAGAAACTGACGAACCAGAAGACGACTAAAGGTTCTCTATGTGCGTACGAACTGTGTGAATCGCTACGAGGCAGAACTTCCACTAGATTGTGTGTGTGTGAATATATATACACACGCTATAAACTATAAACACATGTATATAGGCAGTCAGAACGACAAACTCCGCCTGCACATTCCTCACGAAGAAATAGTTCGAAAACTTGTATTCGACCTACGACGGAAAATGCTTCCTAAAGGCGGTACGTTCCCTGAAAGATGGAACTTAAAATAATACTATTGTAAATATCACGGATAGTATTTTTCAAAGGATTCTGCGAGTTGAAAATAAAGTGCCAAATGCCTCCGCTGCCATCGAATTTTGCCACAAGAAAAATAGGGGTTGCAACCCTGTATGCAAAAGATTACGTGATGCAGAAGCTTAATTGGTTTTCCCACAACGGATTATTAATCAGCACGAAAATTGTTGAAAAAGCTCGTCTCTGTCATCGCTCTAAACACCACAGTTTCACTTAACGGTTTTGAACTTAATAATAATTTACAGATGTCGCCACAAAATAATTTTATTATCACAATTTAGTGGTCACTTCAAAATAATTGTTTAATATAGGCTATTCACGGTAAAGTAAGCACTTTCGAAGGCCCTCTCATTTGGAATAAGTGTCAATAAATACATTTTATTTTAGCCTTACACGTTAACTTCCGAGTGCGGTGGAATACACACTGTTCATTACTTACATGGCAATATATATTAATAAAGATGGTTAGAGGATAAAATATGGCTGAAAGGAAAAATTAATCTGGGCCTCAAAAGTGCTCACTTTACCGTGAACAGTCTATAACCAAAAGTGAACAATTTTGAAATCAAAACTAGTTTTGCGGGGAGTATAAAACCAGTGTTTGTACATAATACAGAGGGACATATTTCCCTGATTTATTCAGGTTTAAAAACAAAAATCGGAAAATTTTAAACGTATTTTTTGCCTGCCCGTGAGATTTTTGACTATAAGGAAAGTTCGCGTTAAAAATTAACTGCAGGTTTAAATTTCCAGCATCAATCATTCGTTTTCCCGAATTCTTCCTTATATTCCCTGGCAATTTTCAAATTTCCTGACATTTCCGGGAGCGCTATTAAAAAAGAACGCATGCAAAGAAAAAACAAAAATATAAATAAATAAACGAAAAATAAATTTCATTCCTTGCACCTTTTATATCCTAGAGTAATGCCGTTGCAAATTTTGCGTTGCACCTCTAAATAGCAATAATTAATCGGCACACAAGTGTTTTTTCTCTCCGTTGACGACATACGGCAATCTTGAAAATGATTCCCGCTGCTCTATATATATATATATATATATAATTTTGGTTTTGTTTTTATTGCTTTGCATACCATCCTTTGGTTAATTATTGAATATGATTCAACACTATATTCTATTGCAGTGTTGCCCGGCGGAACAAGGGCATCGCCGCCTTTCAGGGTTAACGGGCCAATGGAGGGGAGGGGATGATTTGTTGTTGGAAATCAGGCGTCCCTGGTGCTTGTAAAATCGTCCCTTCCCTAGATTTAGTTTTGACATAAATGGCTCCAATAATTACACAGGTACAATTTCCTATTCACATATTTCACACAAAATTATCTTACCATACCAGTATGAACATTACCATTTAACAATATTAATCTCTAGTTTCAGTAAATATACATGAAATATAAATCTCAATCTACAGTAAATTGTTTTCTAGTGGCGTCTCCTCGTAGTCTTTGGCACCCCATGTGAATTATTTTTATCGGAGGGGGGGGGGACATTCCTCTTTGCCCCGCCCCCTTCAGATGCCTCTGGACCAGAGGGCGAGTGTGGCGCGGTTATTGGCAGAGTCGCTGTAACACACCTCAAGGTCACATCTGGACATAAGGAAGCATTGTGGAGGGCTCTCCCAACACTGCGACATGCGTACCCTGCTAACTTCATTTCTCGCTAATTAGATCTACGCACGCGATGTAAGCCAATGGATTAATTTACATATGCCACTTAGTACTATTCTCCTTTGCCTTGCGGAAACGGTGCAGGAAAGCCCTAGAAATAATATCTTTTCTAAACCATTTTCACAATTTTTTTTCTCTCTCTAGGTGTATTTTATTGGATAAAAGTGAAAATTAGCGGCTGTAGATATTTTCTTGTTTTTCTACTTCTTGTAGAGATCGCAGAAATAAAAAGAATAACATTTTTCAGTACAGTTTATGTTGAAATATATATTTTATTTCATAAGGTGCGTAATATAAATTGATTGTAAAATATGTAACTGTGTGTGTGAAACAGTGTCTTGTGAAAGACCGACTTAATTTACAATCCGAAACTATAGATATATCATTGTGTTATCAATTTGTATCCTACTGATGTACATAGTTGTGTAATTGTTGCTGTCGTACATCTGTGTTAAAAGTGTATGTAACATACTTGACATGTTCTATATTCCTGTTATGGGGATCTGCAGAACGCAAATTCTAATAGTTGTATTCTCAGAGCATGTATTTGCGTATGCGTATGCGTGCAGACAGCATAGCATGTTACTATAGGGAGTTCCCCTAGGCTGAAGGGGATAGCACGGCGTTGTTCTCCAGGGTGGGTTGGGCGTGCGGTGTTCCCGGGCCGGGGTGTGGGTTGGAGCCAGCTCGGGCAGGAGGCAAGCTGGCAGCTCACCAGCATCTCGCTTTATAAATAAATACCCCGTGCCGCCGCGCGACTGTTCTGGCCGCTACACCCCCTCCCCGAGCCAACCAAGCCTGCAAGGGCACACCTCCACCACATACTACTGTCCCCACCTGCAGTAAGGTCTATCGTACTCAGGTTAGCAACAAAGCGTGTTCTTATGGGCGAGTTTGGCATAGGGAACATTTCCGCCGCTAGGTGCGCTGTGTTCCAAAAGGTAACTTAATTAGAATTTTAAGATAAGTAAACAATAAAGAAGAAAGATTTTACTTCGTTACAATGTTATTTTATATTTGATTTATGATTATCGCAACTAGCCTGATTTTTTTTTACGTAGGAAATAGAGAAAATCGGGTAGACATGCGACACTAGTTTTTACCTAGTGGCAAAATTTTTTGGTTGCCAAACTTTTCAAATTGATTTTTCCAACCTGCATTAGAAATAACCTTACCTGCAGCCAGCACTTCACCTGTACGCTTTTCACTGTTATAGGCTGTTCACGGTAAAGTGAGCACTTGAGGCCCTAGTTACTTTTTCACTGTCAGCCATTTGTCATTCTTCCACCCAGTAACACAAAAGTCCTATACTCTTATATCCGGGAATATTTGTGTTCGAAGTTGCGACGTACAAAGCCTGGAGAACAAGGCGGTGCGATCATGCGTGTAGGACAAGTTGCATAGGCCGTAGGCGCGCGACGCTGCGTTATGTAAGGATTTAGTGTCGTGCGCCTACGACCCACGCAACTTGTACTACATGCATGATCGCACCGCCTTGTTCTGCAGGTGGCGTACGCCGCAACTTTAAATACAATTATCCAATATAAAAATAAGTTTCTTGTGTATAGGGCTTTTGCGTTACTATTGGTCCAAAGAAACTAAGTCTGGAGTTTGTACACAGTTTCCGAACAACCTGTATATATATTAATTCTAAACTACCACTTCCAATTAAACATTACGATATGGAACTACTTTCACTCCACCGTTGCCAACTTTAATAAGCGCGTGCCAGACCTTATACTTATTAAAATGTATACACGTATGGGCAGTGCCATTTTTCTTGATTTCAAAAGTGCTCAGTTAACTATGAACAGCCTATACCAGTACACAGCACATTGCACACACATACTGGGTATACCACTTACTATAGTCTATTCGCAGTATCTTCAAACTTTTTAAATAAAACCTTTCAAAAAATTACCCCAGTGTGTGACTGGCTTGGTTGTTTCCTGAATATGAAATGTACATCAAACGTTCTATACTTATGTTGACATAAAAGTATATTATTTCTAGTTAAACTGCACTTTTACTTATATTTGATCTACACGTCAAAACATTTCATTTACAATCAGTACGAATAAAAACGGAGAGAAAATTGGCGTGTTGGTAATGCCTGGTAATAAACAGTCCTCGTGCAAAACAGAATTGACTTGAGTACGCACAGAAGCGGTTTGGTGTAGTTATCAAGACTTGGTTAAGTTTTGTTTGCACGAGGCGGAGCAACAGTCGGAAAGTAGAGGCAGGACTTCAGAAAAGTTTGAAGTAACCGTGAACGCACTATATCGGCAAACGCGCGAAGCTGCATCTCCTGGAAAAATGTCATTACTTCGTAAAACTTCGGAGAAACTTCCATAACACCAGTATCACATACCGAGCGATGTGGCGCAATGGTAAACCACTGCACTCGCGTTCGGGGGGACCTGGAGTTCGATTCACGATCCAGCCATCGTGATATCGGTTTTCCATGGTTTGGCGAAATCACTAGGCGAATGCTGGGACGATTTCTTCCGTTTCTGCTTCTCTTATGCCCGGTTGCACCATTGAGGATCAGCAATGATGTAGGATCAAATTACCGGCTTGATCCTGTTTCAGCACATTTGGCTGTTGCACCATAGTATTCGGCGCGTCAAACTAATATCAATTTGAACTTCGCCTTGAACCGTGCATTTCGGCGGTTCAATTGGATGATCTCAGATCAAGTAGGTATATATTAGTACTTTATTTAAAAATGCCAAAGTTATATTGAAAAGCAAATTTGTTTTAAAACCGGCATAAACATTCAAATATTCCGCATTTAAGCTCTGTTTGGCACATAAAAATACTTCTTAAGTGTTTATAAAGTGAATAGATAAAAATGAAAGTCTGTGTTGAATATAGGTTATGTGAAGATAAAAGCACAGTGTGATCTGTATATATATAGTTGAAAAATTGATTCGGTTGTTTTTTACTGTTGTAAAATTTAAACTGAGACCTTTTACAAAGTCTTAAGATACAATGCATTTATTTAATTAAAGTTGGTGTTTATGTTTTGTGAAAACAGAATGAAATTCATACTTATTTATCCCTCAGAGAAAACAAAACGTAAAACTGGAAAAGTCATTCAGAATATCAGAAACAGTCCTAATTTTCCGCACGAGCTAAATCTCACGTCGAATTTTTTGCTCGCGAAACAGCGGCCGTAGACGACAAATGTAGTTTGAAAATACGCCAACAGATAGCGGTAAGTACAATTGTTTTTTTTTTTTTTTTTTTTTTNCAATAATTTTTTTGGGAATTCAAAACAACATTATACACACTTGAATATCATTCAGTAAAATTCGTAAAACAAATATTTTACTTAGAACAGGTAAAACATCGCACCATCTAGTTCTATGTACACTACATTCTTCAATAATATTGGTATTGAAAATAACGAAAAAAGTGTGTGCAAAGTGTTTCCAATCAAACAAAACAACTGAAACGGTAATTTTGCAGTACATTCAACTTAATTATATAGTAAAATATTCTAGTCTTAAGAGATATTGTCCACAGAAGCTTATAAATTGTCTCCGAACTTTAAAATAAACAGTTGCATCATGACGTCAAGAAATGAGAGCCAATCACAAACAGCGTTCCATCTCAATCCTAGTTCCGAACCGAGATCACGAGATCTACGATCGGAACTCTGCAGTTCGCGTTGGTGCAACACTCGTACATTGGAACTCGGATCCAACTGAAGATCGTGCTTGAACCAAGATCTCAGGATCTCGGTTCAGGACTGTCAATGGTGCAACCGGACATTAGCAGCTTGCTCCGTCTGTAATGACCTCGCTGTCGACTAGGAGTCCAAAGCTATCTACTACATCCAACTGGATCAGGCGAATGTACAAGCAGCACTGAGGGACTAGAAACCCACCCAAGTTCTCACGCATCTCATCTGAGAGAATGCGCTACTGGAAATGCTCGTTTAGCGATTAAAGCTTACTGGTGGCATGTGTAACGCATTTAAAGTTCAGGCAATACATCTGTATTTCAATATACAGTACGTGCGAGGATTACTTTTCGTAGGAAACGGAATTTAAAACAGGCTTTTGAATATAGTCTGTATTTCCCTTCACTATTATCTTCTGTTGATGCATTGTGCTGCGGATAATACAGATATATTTTAAAAGTTAAAAACAGACTAACAAGGAAAATAAAATCATTATTCAAAACCAATAAATATTTGCAATTGGGCTGGCGAAGAGAAAAAAAAGGGGGGGGAGAAGGAGACAGTAATCTTACTCAAAAAATCTTTGGGAAAACCTGGCCCCTCCCATACGCTCTGCCGCCAGTGTCAACAGCTTGACCTGGTCGACGGTAATTTGGTTTCTAATCAGGACTCAAACTACACATTAATTAAAGAACTCATTTTTGTATCGCATACTTCGTTGCATATGTAAGCTACTTCCATTGGAATTTAAAATATTTTCTTTGGTAAACATTTAATTTTAACTTCACGTGTGCATCATTCTGGAAAATGTAATCATGGTTTCATTCACCTAGTGATATGCCTTTTTTGAATCATTATGCTACCCTAATTTTTGGATCTGGAGCCGGAGTCTGATATTGGAAAAACTAAGGAGTCTGAGTCAAAAGTTTGGTTTACCGATACCGCAGTCCTGTTTCTAACAATTGTGTTCTGCCACCTTTAAAGCTGATCTCCCCGTGGACCCAGCCACTGTAACCATGCGCAGATCAGGCGTCCCTGTGAAACTGTTAGAAACAACCATTTTATTATTAACAATTATGCTGTATTCTGTATGTACCNTGAGTCAAAAGTTTGGTTTACCGATGCCGCAGTCCTGTTTCTAACAATTGTGTTCTGCCACCTTTAAAGCTGATCTCCCCGTGGACCCAGCCACTGTAACCATGCGCAGATCAGGCGTCCCTGTGAAACTGTTAGAAACAACCATTTTATTATTAACAATTATGCTGTATTCTGTATGTACCTTGCAGAAATTCCATTATTTCCATAATAATATTCTTCGTAACACATCCCAGCTGCGTGACANTATTCTGTATGTACCTTGCAGAAATTCCATTATTTCCATAATAATATTCTTCGTAACACATCCCAGCTGCGTGACATCCAGCAAAACGGAGTAACTGTAACTGTTTTCCTTCACAGATGGCGCCACGAGTCAAGATGGCCGCCGGCAATCNCATCCAGCAAAACGGAGTAACTGTAACTGTTTTCCTTCACAGATGGCGCCACGAGTCAAGATGGCCGCCGGCAATCGCACTTGCAACAGTTGCCGCTAAATTTGAATCTAAGTACATACACTAAATGCTACAAAACAAACCTAAACCTCTATTACGTGACGATTTAAAAATTACTCTCAAAGAGTCGTTAAGACTGTTAGGCAATGCAGTTAGCTTTCCTTTTCAACTTAAAAAAAAAAGTTTACATCTGCGCGAATGACTGCCACTACCTGCATGTGGAGTATTAGTAAGAAAGTGATAACGTATTTACATGCGATTTGAACTAAAACGCTACAACCAATTATACTTCAAATATGATTATTCGTAATATAGTAATTATGGATAGCTAACAATATAGCCTTGTCTTTGAAATATACGTGTTTAGGTAATAGACTATTCAGATATTTTCAACAAATGCTTTGAAATTGCTGAAAGGAAACAACTGCAATGGACATTTTTCAGGTACAGCGATAAAATTCCCACGATTCGGCCTACGCCGCCGTCAAATTTATCTTTCGGGAATTTCAAAGTCAGGAAACAAGTTTATCAAGCCATGTCAAGATAGATTTCGTGGTCAACCGAGTGTCAAAATGAACTTCCGGGGTAATGCATATGTGAAATTATCTTTAGTAAGATGCATTTACCATTAGCGGAAACTTTGCTCGGATATTTAAGACCCCAGCATCGCTGCTAGTCTTATAAATGTACAAACATGGCAGGTTTACAAAAAAAAAACAATTTTTCGTATTTGCAATTATCTGTATTAGAAAAAAATTCTCAACTTTATTTACCTACAAAAAAGTGGGCAGACGTGATGAACCGCTAGCTCCTAGACAGGTGACTTTCTTCGATCGCGTGTTGCACAAGAACCACGAATTCACGCCGAGGGCATACAGAAATATGGTCCGTTCAAGGCGAGTTTAATATTGCAAAGAATTTTTAACAGCTGCATAATAGATGCGCCAAAGAAACAAATGGCTAGTTTAATTGTTCACTTGTGACNTTGCAAAGAATTTTTAACAGCTGCATAATAGATGCGCCAAAGAAACAAATGGCTAGTTTAATTGTTCACTTGTGACACACAATCATTGTAGCCTAGCTATGTTATTAGACTGCATTCTGTTAATGTGCAAGTTTTGTAAAGGAATGTTGACTTGTGGTTTTTGTCATACCTTTACTCTCTGGATATTCAGGGTAAAATTTACTAATAGTGAAAAACCGCAATTAATTAAAAGAGTTGACAGAAGTTGCGAGGCCGCCTTAGTGATATATAGGAGTTGGAACTCTTTTGTTTAAATCGGTAAGTCCGTGTATGTTTTTTTTTTCAATTAAAGGAAATGGAGGCGAGAGACATACAAAAGGATACGACGGGCGATTTCTTATAACTTTCTTCATATAATTACTTCGTTCTTCATTAGCTATTAAAAAACCAACAGCCTTGTTAGTATGCGACTACATAATTACTGTTGTGCGTACGGCACTTTTAAGTGTTTCCGAAATATTGTACGTTTTGTATCTACAGTTTAAAAAAAATTATCCGTCTCGTATTTTATCAATGAAGTTTTCTTCGAAACGGTTCCATTAGCTGTAAAACTTAATCATGCTCTAAATATCATACATCATTCATATCGTCAGACAGACTGTGACCAAACTAACTTAGACAATTTTGCGTTGAAGGGTGCTGCGAATGCAAAAATGCATTATTTTATATTTTGTACGAAATACTTAAACATATAGACATTTACAAGTACTATTTGCTGGCATAGAATTTTTTTAGACAGCATAGTATTTACATAATAGCATGCCAAAATCACAATTTTAGTGTTTCTGGAACGTACAAATAAAATAAAATTTACAGAAAACTTAACATGGGTGACAAAGATCATGTCTTAATTCTCTTCAAAGTATGCTTTAAAATATATAGCTTACAAAAACTTGTACACTGCTACAAATAGAAAAATATGCAAACATTTCCTTTTCGGTTAAGTCAGCTAGTTTTTATAAATTGTACCCAAAAAAAAACCTTAAATTGTGATTCTGACATTCAATTATGCAAATAATTATAAGGTCTAAATTTTTTATGCCAGGAAATATTACTTTAAGTATGCAATGTCTACACGTTGAACAGTATTTCGTACAAGCATTAAATAATGAGCACCTTACAGCACTATGCATTACGCGAGCGTCGAGAAGGCTGACTGAACTGGCAGCGCACCTTTAACAGCAGCCTCGCTTTCGCTCTGGGTCAGTGTCTCAGTACGTCAGCGATTCCAAACACACTGAGACGCAGATCAGAAATCATCTCGCCCACGCAATATATATTAAATTACCTTTCGCCCGATAATTTCAATTATACCCAACGAATGAATTACACAAAAATGCAAGACGCAGCTCTTTTAACTTCCTAAACAAAAATTTAAACCCTGCAGTCTGCTTGAATCTGAATTGACAATTTTAACTTCCATTTTTTCTTCAACTGCACATATGAGTACAAAATTTACATTACGCACATAATGGCAAATGCTACGAACTATACATTATACGATTACAGTAGCAAGAAGCGACAGCAAATAAATGCGAAATATTACACCAATGCGCTACTAAATAATTTTAATACGTTTTCAACAGTTCGCTCCAATTGTTACAGTAACCACGAAGGACAGGGGAGGAGCAGCGACATACATGAAACCCCAGTCGTGAGCACTTACTACCTGCGACAAAAGCACTGAAGGACACTTTCACGGTTTCGGCTGCGAACACCTTGGAAACTATAAATACCAGGTCACAAGCGCGTCACATGTGGTCGTGCGTCAGCGACAAGAACGAGGACTTGCAGTATATCAGCGGACAAGACTGATATGTAGCCCCACAAAAAAAAATGGCGAAAACACGGCAGTTTTGTTACAGCACTGCGTGCGCACTAGCAGTCAGCGTCAGTTTTTCGCAAGAGTAAATTTCATCATCCTCAGGGCAACTGTTTTACACTTAAAATTCGGTTTTAAATAAAAAGTGAGCACAACTTTTACAGTAAAACTCTGAAGAAGTCCCCTTTTAAGAATATGTGTGGTCTATAAACAGTAATTTGACCTTTTGCAGCTTCCCTGGTTAATAAGCCTAACTTTTTCAGTCCAATCAGTAACTTCTTACCAGCCAATGTATAGTAGAGAGAGATGGAGGGACGGGGAGGTAGGAGTACGAGCATATTTTTAAATTTTTTAGAAATCTCAGCAGAAATAGAAATGGAGCTTAGTCAGTCACGTTCTACTGCTGTATTTTGTGCTGAAATTGGCGCCTCACACCGCTTTCTTCGGAGACACGAGATCCCTAAATACCGCTCTTTACACTAGTACTTAGCGGATGGCTGTGAAATTCTCTCTTTGGTTCACACAAGTGGTGGTGGAGGGGATAGAGAGGTTGTGGTGGGGATATATAAGAGGGAGCGGTGTGGAAGGGGTGGGGGCTTGGCTTACCTCGCGACGCGCGGTCACGTGACGAACAGCTGATGGTGGGCGTGCCTCCGCTCCACACCGGGTCAGCAGTGCCGCCGAGCGGGCAAGCGCCAACTGACGGCCATCCTCCTCCC
>NQII01006070.1:88219-135887 GCA_002778355.1 Clitarchus hookeri
TGGATTGGTCGAGGAGCAGCTGGTGACCAGGCTCTTCATCACTGGCTCCCAAGAAGCCCGGATTTTACCCCATGCGATTTTTTTCTATGGAGGTACATAATGGATCAAGTGTTTCGTCCACCATTGCCGGCTAACATTGACGACCTCAAAACGATAATTACGGACGCCATCCAAACCATAACACCGGACATGCTGATAAGAGTGTGAAACGAGTTTGATTATCGTGTAGATTTCGTTCGGGCCGCTCGTGGTGGTCACATTGAACATTTATCTTACATACCATTTGTTTGAAGTGCCAAGTAAACTATGGTCAATCAAGGTTGTAGGTTGTTTGGTTTTGATATTAGAGGCCTTCAAAGTTGGGGTTTTCTTTTATACTAGCTCTGTACTTAGGGAGCCTTCTCGTGGGTAAAGTCTGCCTGCAACTATTTTGCGCATATGATGCCTCGAAACGCGGGCTATAAGGCCGACTCACCTACACACGTATTATGGCGCACTAGTAAAGACGCGTGGCAATTCGTGCATCTAATTGTACAGTGTTTTCAATTTAAAAACTTAAATACGCTGGCAGAGAGCGTTACACCAATTATAGAGCGGTGGCACATAGGCAAATGAAATCTTATTTACTGAAAAACTTCAACATCTGCCATCTCTGTATAATCCACAGAGATCGAACTGACAATCAACCGACGGCCAACTGAACATACATCGGGTATGTCACGGCCAGAAAAACACGCCACGATGAATGAAAGACTTTTCATCGCTACGAATTGCTCTACATTACTGACCTGCAGACAGCCAGCGCGTGTCCACGCGGGGGAAAATAACCCCAGGTTTCCATCGTCGNTTGCTCTACATTACTGATCTGCAGACAGCCAGCGCGTGTCCACGCGGGGGAAAATAACCCCAGGTTTCCATCGTCGACGAACAATCCGTGTTTTGTTGACTGAAAAGCGGCCGTTTCAAAACGGAAATTGCGTGTCATTTGCACCACCGAGAACTCTTCCCACGCCCGTCTGTGCGCAGCAACGGATATGTAGACATTTCCTGCGCCCATTCACACAAAATCATTTTCACTGCAAATAACATGTTCGCCGGGAAATTCCGATCGAGGCCAATACTCGAAGTAGGTGTTAAAATTGGGCGTTCACGAAACTGTAACTGCTGAGAAGTTGATCTTTCTCATCTGCAGTAACATTTTTCGAGCGCCGATCTGGGTACGAAACGTTTTTAATATGCTGTTCATGGTTAAATTAACACTTTTGAATGTCCAACTAGGATCTACTTTTCCTCTCATTTTGAATCCTTCCACCATACGTAAATTAATATTGCTATGGGCTTAATCACTTTATTCATGCGACATCCAAGTGAGACCGTGTAAATTTTAAGGAATGTAAATGTGTTTAGTAACACACAAATTCGTACTCACGTGTATAAAACAAGAAACAAACCTCAGTGGCNTTAAGGAATGTAAATGTGTTTAGTAACACACAAATTCGTACTCACGTGTATAAAACAAGAAACAAACCTCAGTGGCTGTAAATTCAAACATTGCATTCACAATACAACACCCAGCATATAAGTGGCCGCCTGGTTGAAGGAATTTTGAGGCCTAAAAACGTGGGAGCGCTAGGGGCGACCGAGGCATTCTCATCACCTCTACGCGCAGANTTGAAGGAATTTTGAGGCCTAAAAACGTGGGAGCGCTAGGGGCGACCGAGGCATTCTCATCACCTCTACGCGCAGAGCCTCACTGAACTGGCGTGCAGTCTTACCGTCGATAAAGCGCCTCTATGAGACTTTCAGCGGAGACCCTATCATTTTATGACGTAATAAAAGAAATAAAGGTTTGATGCACGTCCCTATTCCTTTTTTAATGTTTTCTACCGGAATGTCCATACCTAAAAATGACCGTGAAAACACCCGTTTCAGCTATTTTCACTATCACAAAAACATTCTTTAGAGAGAAATGGAGTAACTTAAAAACGTCAACAGGCGCGTAACGTTTCTTAAATGCTATTCGTAAGCAGACCTCATTCAGACACGTTGGACGGTTTTTTAATAAAANTAACGTTTCTTAAATGCTATTCGTAAGCAGACCTCATTCAGACACGTTGGACGGTTTTTTAATAAAACGTTTTCTGCTGGAGCTCTGCACGCCGTTCGGCGACCTACCCACGCGGCACCTTAAGAACTATTTTCATTAATTCGGTACCAACTTAACTGAGAGCCATTATGCCTGTGTGTCTGTACCTTGCATAATGCTATGAGCAGTGTTTTTTTCACACGTTTGATGTGAATAAAAGCGCCCGAAATTAAATATATTAGTTTTTTATTCTTCCAGGAAAGATCTGTTAACGTAACAAGATGAAAGTTTTAGAATATTCTTTAAAGCTGTTGTTTAAGGGTTTTCGTTGACAAAACAGAATATGTCTGAAAGCGAGATGAAAATTACTTCTTGTTAAATTTCCTGAACAATAAATTTTAAATTATGGGGTTTCATTTCATTTATTTATTNGAGATGAAAATTACTTCTTGTTAAATTTCCTGAACAATAAATTTTAAATTATGGGGTTTCATTTCATTTATTTATTCGTCCATAAATAACAGACACAGTTTTTAGACATGTCAATCAGTATATTGAATATGTTGTTAGGAATGTCAATCAGTATNTCCATAAATAACAGACACAGTTTTTAGACATGTCAATCAGTATATTGAATATGTTGTTAGGAATGTCAATCAGTATATGGAATATGCTGTTAGGAGTGTCTAATATGCAGATTAGACGTTACCGACAATTTACGAATGCTAAAAATGTATCAAAAATAAAATGAAACTCATGCTCTCGTAACAGGAAAATATCAGATATTAAAAAAAGCGTTTTGTCGATTATGCAGAAAAATGGAGGCGTGAGCTGCACAATAGGAACTCGAAAGTAAACCTCATGCAACACGTTTGACTGCACATTCAAGAGCAACACGCGGCTGAGTGTGCTTGAATATAAGAAACAGGCACTCGCTGTTTCTTACTTGCATTTATCTGCCGTGTAGCCCCGGGATAACCTTGTTCTGTTTACATCGGTGCTTCCTCGCCCACGCGACCAGAAAAATCCATACATGGACGGGGAAGGACGCGCATTTGATCCGCACGGTGGCCGGCCTGCTGAACTCTCACTAGGCAAATATTCTTTGAAAAATCAGGGTTTGCGCCCATGCGCTTATCCCGGCCAATAAATCCTTTGGCAATAAGATTTTTTCACGAAAATTAAAAAACTATTATCTGCAGTCAACAGTTTTTTTACTTATATCCTATTAAATATATCCAAAAACAAAAACAGTGAAAATATAAAAAAAAANCTGCAGTCAACAGTTTTTTTACTTATATCCTATTAAATATATCCAAAAACAAAAACAGTGAAAATATAAAAAAAAAACACTATTTTAGACCTTTCCTGCAGTGTTTTCTTGAGGGAAAAGAAAAAAATGGCGTCTAGTTTAATCNAAAAAAAAACACTATTTTAGACCTTTCCTGCAGTGTTTTCTTGAGGGAAAAGAAAAAAATGGCGTCTAGTTTAATCTATTGGCTTTATCGCGTGTAATAATATCCTACCGTTACACATCTCATTTACAGTCCATTCACAGTTACTTCCTACTTTTCTGAAGCCCCGCTGAAGTTCTACTTTCAGGATATTCCTCCGTCTCGTCTTGAATTTTCGCCGTAAATTGCAACACAGATTTCATATTTTATTTTGAGCATCGACAAGGCATAGGGCATTGCTTTGCGCATGTTGTAAAACATGTGCACTGCTAGACTACTGTTTCCAGGATCATTTCTGTAACCGCCAGCAAGAAAAAGTTACTAATTTCTTGCCGGCAGTTGCTAGTCAGAAATTAAGAAACGAAGATGATATTTAATAGTTTGATAAATCTTCACAAGTTATTTATGCAATGTAGTGCGAAATTTTTTGTTGAACATTATTTACAGCATACAACTCCACCGCCATTAGCACAATTGCTTGTGGTTTAGCAGTGCTGAGTCACACGCACGCATTCCAGCGGTAAATGGGCCCTGCCCTGTGGTGTTTCGTACGTGTTACCAGACTTCCGGAATGTTAAACGAAGTGGAGTGGAGAGAGTTGATGGCTCTTAGCATTGATATCTTGGGAGTCGATGAGGATGAAGCGGGGAGGTGAGTATGGAGCAGCGGCGGAATGCAAGGGCAGGGGAAACGGGAGATCCCGAGGAAACCCGTCAACCAGCGGCATCGTCCGGCACGATTCCCACGTGCGAAAATCCGGCAGCAACCCCGCCGGCAATTGAGCCCGGTTCACCCAGGTAGGAGGCGAGTAGTCTAACTACTTCACCGCCGTGCCGCGCAGCAGACGACGATTAGGCAGTGCAGATAATGCGACGGAGCGCTGTTACCGGCAATCAGCCACCGCATCGCTCCCAAGGCCGTCCTCGCAGATAAGGCGACGTGTGCACGTTGGCCTACAATGTACGTGCGAAGAATGCCCTGACGTCACGCGACCTTCACTTCGCACCCGTCTACCTGGACCGCGAGACAGGTTGCGGCGTTTTGTAATACTTATTATGGCCATACTTCACGATAATGTTATGTCATTACCTGAAAGATATATATATGAGAACCGCATAAATGCAAATATTTGTAGTCAAATTATTATAAATTTCGGAATATAGGAGCCCAAGTTTCAATGCTCCTAATTAACTTTGCTAAATAAATCACATGTGAGCTATATCATATACACAACATGTTAAGCATCTAGGATATTTAATAATCGGTACTCTGGTACTGGTATCCTGAATCTATTTTTAAATAGGAATTGATGTGCTTGCCAACACATTTTAATTCGTCCAAGAGTACTAATAAATGCCATTAGAGACGGAGCAAATTGCTTAAAAATGCAGGAACAGGTAGGAATCGGCCATTGTCTGTAGTAAGCATTCGCCTGGAGTGATTTAGAAAAACCATGGAAAACAGAAATCAGGATGGCCGGACCCGGACCGAATCCGAAGTTTAACCACTGCGCCACCTCGCTCGGTGCAAGCGAGCCAAATACCGACTGCTAAAACTCGCGAGAAGAATCGAACCCCGAGCTTGCGTGATTAGGTACGCAACTTGGCAAAACAAAACTGATGCATACGCATAAAACAGATACACAGTTAAAACTATAAGCAGTGCATAAATTAATCTTAAAAATATTAGACGTTAATTGAAACAATACGACTCGACATTTCATTCAAGTAAGCGTCCTTTCCATTCTGTCTCGTACGAAGAAACAATATGTCTGCTGAGAAGTCGTGAGGAGAACTATTTGTGTTGGCAACCTCTCTTCTCCGTCCTCCCAAACTCATATTTTAGCCTCCGTGGAAACTCGGAAAAGTTCGATACTACAGGATAGTTAGCAAGCGCCGAGAAAATTTACNCTCATATTTTAGCCTCCGTGGAAACTCGGAAAAGTTCGATACTACAGGATAGTTAGCAAGCGCCGAGAAAATTTACTTCCTACGAAGTAACTTTCCACGCGTCTTAAACACCTTCGAACTCTCAACTTTTATTCTGTTTGGGCCGAGTTGGGCTCTTGTCAATCTAATAACGACATCGCACCAAGTTTTTACAGACACGTCTGCACTTTAGAGCTTAGAAAATATCACNCTCATATTTTAGCCTCCATGGAAACTCGGAAAAGTTCGATACTACAGGATAGTTAGCAAGCGCCGAGAAAATTTATTTCCTACGAAGTAACTTTCCACGCGTCTTAAACACCTTCGAACTCTCAACTTTTATTCTGTTTGGTCCGAGTTGGCCTCTTGTCAATCTAATAACGACATCGCACCAAGTTTTTACAGACACGTCTGCACTTTAGAGCTTAGAAAATATCACNCTCTTGTCAATCTAATAACGACATCGCACCAAGTTTTTACAGACACGTCTGCACTTTAGAGCTTAGAAAATATCACCTGCCGCACAATATAAAGTCCATCGCATTTCTCTCGATGGCTTTTAGTACGCAGGCTTACACACGCCCTGTTCTTTTGGAAAGTACGCAGACAGCCTATGCACTCCCGATACTTCCACTGCATAGCACTGGCCACTTAGATAACTCGCGAACGATAAGATAGTTTCTAAATGACGAAACTAAGATATATGGTATGTTACGATGATAATCTTGCGATATGTTCGATGATGCAATGCGAACTACAGTTCGATATTTTAACTTTTCTTATTATTGACAGAGCACTCAATTGACATTTAGCATTATTCCGATACATGCAATATTATAATAATTATGCTTAGATTACTGAGACGCAACACTTTTTTTTTTGTAGAAACGTTTGTGATTTTGTAATTTTTAATATGATGACGTTAACAAAACTCGAGTTGACTCTCTTTTCATTGGACTGAATGCTCCGTTTTAATATTTATTCCACCTCAGGCCGTCCTTTTAAGAAGTAACCCAACACACGTCAATAACAAGGGGTTAAGTACTTCACTTCTTTCCCCCGCAGTTGTAACAAGGTTAAAAACAGTCGCGTCAAAATATGAATGTGTATTAGGTGTAATATATCGAGAATAACACAAATATGTTAAAATGCAAAATAACCATTATCAATAAAGACAGTTGTAACGATGACCTAAATACGTTTATAGGTCTAAAATGTGAACATTTGTACGTAATGTGTTTTGAAGTTTGCAATTATTCTTTGAACAGCTGAAAACAAACTATTTGACAGTTANTGAACATTTGTACGTAATGTGTTTTGAAGTTTGCAATTATTCTTTGAACAGCTGAAAACAAACTATTTGACAGTTAAAACGTATAAGTCGCATGGCAGTGTGTATACAGGAAAGTAAAACTTTAACAGGGCTTTAAAAAAAATGTGACGTAATCGCACAGAAAAAGGTCTATGTTGTGCCAACAGTATTAATGTTACTAGAACATTAATTTTTTGTTATCTGTGAGCCGTCAGTAACTAATGTTGCTGTTAATGTAACATAACGTTAAACTATTAATGTTACTGTTAAGTACTTCTGTCATTCAGGTGGCGTTTACGATGCAGCAAAACTAATTTTGTAATGCGGCAAGACACATTTTTGTGTGTTGCATTAATGTAACCATCTGTGTCAAAAATTATTTTTTTGCTTAAAATAAACATTGCAGTGTAANATTTTTGTGTGTTGCATTAATGTAACCATCTGTGTCAAAAATTATTTTTTTGCTTAAAATAAACATTGCAGTGTAAAATAAATTAAGTACATACAATTATTTTGTCACCAAAATAAATATTACTAAAGAAAAATAAATGACGGCAGGCAGGGGAATGTAACTCGTGTCCCGAGTGCTCGACGCACTCCGCTCCACGGAACCCGGCGTCCTACCAACTGTTCTGCGTTAACATGTCAGTTTCTGTTTCATATTGTGGGTATAGACTACACTATAACGACAAACTGCAGTTCTCTTTCGCTGGAAATACTTTACGCTCTGGAAATGTATGCATATTTGACACACGTAAACTGCTTTGCAAGGCTTGAGACCAGATCTTAGCTACATTTAGTTATCATACTATGCTTTAAAATTTAAATACAGTGGTTTCATTTTACGAGGTTATCGCTGTTAATTACTATCCGCCATTTTTACGCCAAGTCAGTGTAACCTTGTGTTAGACAGTTCATTAGTCGCAGTAATACAAAATATATTGTTTTTCCCGTTAATTTTAGCGTAATACCACTTTTGGACGCGGTAACATTACTTAGATGCGTTGTTAGCATTAATACTTCAGCAGTATGTTTGCTTTACGGTAATATAAGACTTTGTAAATGGTTAACATTATGTAACTGTCACAACATTATTGTTACTACAACATAAACGATCAAAGGAATGCCTCAATAGTAATTCTTTTGTTGCGGCAACATTATACTTGTTTATGTGCGTGAATAGCCTATGCCTACAATCGCTTGCAGTTACATGAACTTGGAACTAAATGACGCTTTTTGGCGTGGTATTGAAACGTTACACAAATATAGCATGCAGGGCATTTGTATTATTTATTTCAGTAGTGCTCACTTTACCGTGCCATATTTTTTTTGCAGTTTCANTATAGCATGCAGGGCATTTGTATTATTTATTTCAGTAGTGCTCACTTTACCGTGCCATATTTTTTTTGCAGTTTCCCACCACAGTCAGCCGGGATCGAACACACGACATCCCTGAAGCGACTAAGGCTTGCTCCTGCAACGCGAGCACTCAAGCTGTCTCTTCTCCTTGAAAGTTCCTCCACGGGCCACGCCGCGGATAGGAGGGCCGAGTCTGCAGTGGCTACAAGAGCGCTACGACGGGCTGTTGAAGGGAGTGTGTGCGCGCGCGGATGCATGCGCCATTACCCACGCTCGGAACTAACGTGGCGCGGCGATCGTGTGTGAGCTACACGTCCGACGCGGAGATGCAACGTGCAACGTTCATTCCGCGTCTTCCGTTCTTGTCTGCCATTTTTACTATAGTATATTCGCTGTTTCTTCACACTTTTTTAATCAAGCCTTTGATGTGTTTTGTTATTTCCTAAATACATGATTTATCACAAGCGTTTTATACTTCTGTTAGCATAAAAATGTAAGTAGGAAAAACGATAAAAGGACCGAAGAAAAACATTAAATCCAATTAATTAAGGTTTGATTAAAGAACAAAATTAAATTACCCTCAACGCGCAAAAAGAAGTATAACTTAATAAAATAACACTTACAAAAAATTAACCTCATATACTTGAAAACACTTTCAAAATTTTACTGTACTATTTTTGTCACTAACAAATTTTTCACGGCAAAATGTAAGTAAAATTAATTAATAAGATATATATATATATTCACAATGAATTACTAATATTAACGAAATGTTTTTTTCAATTTGCTTATTACATGAACTGATTTTCTATCGGTTTTAAATATAACCACGTGCTATGTTGTGTACCTTGCGTTTGTATATAGCTAGACGATACGCGCATGCGCGTTGGGTCATACCCCTACCACGTTCACTGTCGAATTTAGTTTCACTGTGAGCGCGCAACTTCCGTTGCACACTAAACTTTTACCCTCAACGCGCCAAAAGAAGTATAACTCTTTGCTCACACGGGCTCCTCAACCGTGCGGTTCTACACAGAAAAAAGTCTAATGTTCTTGCAACAACAACAAATTACCGTTGAGGCATTCTTTAAACGTTTATGTTGTAATAAAATTAATAAAGTTGTGACGAAGTTAATATTGTTAACCATTTACAAAGTGTTTATTACTATAATGCTTAATATGTAAACCTTTAAGTATGTTGCCGCAACCAAATGTATTCCACTAGAATTAACAGGAAGAACAAAATATTTGTGTTACTGCGACATTAAAAGTAATGTCCGGCCAACACAAGTTTACACTGACTGGACGTTGTAAAATCGCGGATAGTAGTGAATCGCGATAACTATATTTAAATTTTAAAGCATAGTATCAGAGCTAAATGTAGTTTGGACCAGCTGTCAAGCCTTGAAAAGCAGTTCACGAGTGCCAAACATGCATATATTTCTAGAGCATAAAGTATCCCCACGTAACGAAAGAGAACTGCAGTTTGCCGTTATATCGTGCATGACACAGACTCGCGCAAGTTGAAATAGAGCAGTTGGTAGGACGTTAGGTTTCGTAAAGTAGAGAACAAGTCCTGGAGGAGCGGGTTCGACTCCCCTCGCCGCGGTATTTTTTTTTCCTTCATTGGTAATATTTATTTTTCTTACAAAATAGCCGTACTTAATTTATTTTACATAAGAATATTTTTTTTAATAAAAGAAAAATTTTAACAGAAATGTTATCAATTCGACACTGATTTGTTTTGCCGCAACATAAACACCACCTTAATGTTGACAGTACAGTAAGGAAGTAACGCAGTTACAAAATTAATTATTACATTAACGTTAATAGCTTACCAGTATATTACATTAACAGCAACATTAGTTAAGAATGGTTCTCTGATAAAAAAAAAATTACTGTAGTGTAAACACATACTGTTGACACAGACTTCCATCTTTGTACTTCTACATAAGTGACTCCAAGAGGAGAACAAATAATATCCCGACATCTCCTGGCGTGTACGTTTGCTTAATAATTTAAAGTGGCGTGACAATACTACAAGGAAGAGGGGGGAGGGCACCCCATTCATTATATTATCTGCAATATTCAATAAAGCGAGCAGCGAGCTGGGGTCGTTACAAACGACCGGCCGGTAATGCGTACGGCAATCCACCGCGCCGTATTACCCACGGCAACATTCATAGGGCACGAATGTTCGTAATGACCATGACTAATGTTGGAAGCTGCGACTGCCGCGCCGCACAGAGTATCGACTAACTGGATCCTCTTAACCCTACATAACCTCAATATTTAGAGGGAGCCCGCCCATCTGGCTCAAACTCCGCTGCAGGAGGCTTCAAACACTTATTTTGAAACGGAACCACTAAGCGTAAGCCTAGCGTAATTATTTAAGAATAATAATAATAATGTCGTGTGGGGAGTGCACCCAGGGCAAGGCAACACCCTCCGAGTGACGGTCTTTCCAATTGGGACCCGTAGGTGACCGTCATCCCCCGGGCATGACAGAAATGAAACCCTAGAATAGAGCGGCGCTGGAATGCAAGGGCGGGGAGAAACGGGAGTAACCTGAGAAAACCCCCCGGCAAGCGGCATCTTCCAGCACGATTCCTACATGCGAGAATCCGGGAGTGAACCCGCCGGGGATCGAACCCGGATCGCCGTGGTGGGAGGCGAGCGCCCTGGCCACTACGCCACCGCTGCCCCTGCTTTATTTAAGATAATAACATTCTTCGGTAGTCTCGTAAAGAGTTGAGACATCAAGCTATGAGACGCCTGGCCGTCTCACGTTTGGCACCGACGATTTCCTGCATCGGAAATTACACGCTTTTTATCCCCCTACTCCAGAATAGCTACAAGACGTCCATCACTACCGTGGATGACTAATATCGTTGCTGTTCTGTTTCGCTGGCTGGCCGGGGCGAATACGTGGATCGCCCGGCGGAGCTGGTGCTCGACGACGGTTGGCCGACCCAAGAACGCCGACCACGAGTGTAGCACAACACGACTGCTCCGTCCCTTTGAAGAATAACAACTGACTTTAGCTACATGCCTAGTGACGTCACTTCGCCCTCATTGGCTCCCGTTGGCGGACCTATTAATGATGCTTGAAGACGACGTGGCCGGAAATGTTGAACCGGGAATTATTTTATTTAATTGCTTAGTTTTGTATTTCTGGAGCAAACTACACCCCTAGAGGTTTTTTTTTTCCCACGTGTGTGAAAGAGGTTTATAAATCCTGGTCGGGGCCGAGATGAATCGGCTCCCGTCAGTAGTGATGAACGAATTTCAGACAAATAATGCCAAAGACCCCTCAAGTCTTAAAATTATATCTCTTAGCTTAGATGAAACCAAGTTTTTAATACTGGTTTCATTTTCCATCAGCGAAAATAATTTGAAATATTTATACTCGAATTGGAGCGAAATTTTATGGGAATTTAGAAAGCCATGTTAGATCATATTCGCACTGTGTAGCGAAAACGTTTCTGGGCATCTAGAGCGGAAACAGTAATGGGGGTTAAGAAAGTTACATGTAATTACCATGCTCCATAAGGGAAATGTTTTAATATCAGTATTTTTGCTCAGTGTTCAGCAGAGATTTTGATATTGTATAAAGTTTTAAATGGAATTTATCTTGCAACATTTTGTGTCAATAATGTTCTGTAATCATGAGAAATAAGTTATATAAAACTTCATCTAGAAAAACTTTTTTTTTTTTTTTTCCCCTTCCATAGGGCGCACAATATGTTCCTTGGAAGGGTTAATATTCCTCTCCTGCCCGACATAACATCTTGCCTTGAAGTTTGCCATCTACTTTGTTCTCTCACAGTGAAGAGAACAGGATAATAGGTCTTGTGAAGGTTGTTTGAAATGAAATTGCCGGCACTTGAGGTGATGGCTTTGTCTTTGCCTGTGATTATCGTGAGATTTAGCCCTGTTCGTCAAGAAGGCGAAAGAGAGGGTTTTCTCGGGGTCACAGCATATTTAAGACCTTTTTCTTCTCTTTCCACACACCTTAAAACGACCTTTTCCGACTGATATAGTGTAGGTATTTAAAAGCATTAAATTAAATTGATGCATGCAAAACTCTGATAGTGCCTGCACTAAATTATGCTACAGACTTTACATAAAACAGAGCCATGTCTTAAAACTCCATCAATGCACGCTGTGCGTATTCAACAGCTATTCAGCTTAATTTATTTTGTCCAACTATAATTATTGAATTACGACCACTCAACGCGTTTCTTTAAATTGTCGAAGTGAAGCTGATCCTCTATGGAAAACCGAAGTGATATTTTACTCACTCCGCAAAACTGCAAAACAGTTACTTTCCCGATGCTTACAGTTTTAAGAGACTTAATCGTACCCGATGCACGTTTTGGTGATTAATGATGATTAGCTTGAGACACAGAACACCCATACCACCAAATGTGCGACAACTACGAAGCCGAAATTTTACCGACGCAGGGTGGAATTCTACTATCGTATATCGCAGTAAGTTACGTGGTTTTCGGTAACTTACATTCTTCGCACTTNTAAGTTACGTGGTTTTCGGTAACTTACATTCTTCGCACTTCACGCTTTCTGTTACACCCTCTATAGCAACAATTCAACGTAAGTAAATCACTTAGTAAAACAACTTATTTTAGGACAGGAATTATTTTTTAAAAAAGTCTGCTAAATGCTATTTAAAACCCATAACTTGCATGAAAGTAAAGTTATTTTATTCTAAATACCCTGTATCCCCAAGTCTCCAAAAACAGAGAATGTATTTAAAGAAAAAAGGGCACCGTGACAAGTCTAGTTTAGGTGGCGCCGACTGTACANTCTCCAAAAACAGAGAATGTATTTAAAGAAAAAAGGGCACCGTGACAAGTCTAGTTTAGGTGGCGCCGACTGTACAACAAACCCGTCGCTGGCGAGTCCCTTCTCATATCGTCAACAGACATTTAGGCTTCAGGTCGAATGTCGGGAGAAAGACACAGGCAGTTTGTTTTATTGACAGGNTCATATCGTCAACAGACATTTAGGCTTCAGGTCGAATGTCGGGAGAAAGACACAGGCAGTTTGTTTTATTGACAGGCGCCTCTCAGATGTTTGACCAAGCGCGAACTACGCGTCCTAAAAGGGGCAACGCATTTCACGGACCGCTAAACACAAACGCGAGTAAACGGCAGCAGATTACAAGAAAAAAGACGCGATACAATCTATACACCACGTATTTTCTTAATATTCCGATCTATTTAGGCGGTATCACTTAATTCATGCGTAGGTAAAGTGAAANTTTCACAAGTTCTCTTGATTATAGGCTGTTCACGGTAAAGTGAGCACTTTTGAGGCCCTAGTTACTTTTTCCATTGTCATTTCTTATCCATTGACAATCTTTTTAAATAAATATTGCCATGTATGCAATAAACACAGCGTGTATATTATACAGAAATCGGAAGTTAATGTCTAAGATTAAAACAAAATATATGTATTGACTATTATTCCAATAAGATAGCTTTCAAAAGCGAATAGCCTATGGCTGTGAACAACCTATACAAATAAGGACGTGTCGGCCCAGTAAATCTTTGATAATGTTAGACAAATGTCAGCCTTATGCTACTTCTTAATACGTAAATTAATTTCACTCGTCATTTTGCCGCTGTGCGTCGTTTTCCTTGCCACGTCCCGCTCGAGCGTGTGAAGGGCATCTCTGGTAACCAGTTTTGAGTAAAGATGTGTTTTTGATTTATTGTTTGAATTCTGTATAAAGAAGTTAACCTCCGCGAAGACTGAAAGCCTCTACGCATTACAAGTAGTGTCCGTAGTTCTGTTTGGGGCTACATATCACTCGGTGTCTATATTTTTTTTTTCACGTGTCCGCTTTGTGAGGGGAGGCTAATCGGAGAGCGAGTTACATCCTGTACTAACCTAACCTTATACTTAAAAACGACACACACCCATGGCTTGGCCCGAGGTTGGAACCAGCTACACCTTAGTCTCAAGGCGCCTAGGCGACATCGATCAAGGAGGGGAGCCTTCCTACTTTCTAGTAGTAATGCACCTGTAATCTGTTCGCAACAAGGTCTGGGGTTATCGTTGCAGTAATGTTCTGGTCATCGCCCCTTGCCTCTCAGCAAGACTCGGGGCGCGGGGAACCGTCTCGATCGGATCAGCGTGTCAGTTTAAGCCACGACGGGCCTCCGAGTCGACAGTCTAAAGCATTGTACGCCCTTAAGCGCCAGGTGAGCGAAGACTAGCGACGGCGAAGAGTGAGCAGCGAGAGTGAAGTCTGTGGACAGCGAGCGTCTGTACAGTGGAGAATGAGACTGACGGGCGGGACTACCGAAGTGGATGTGTGAGTTACATTTGGAACGATGGCAGTAGACGCTGATTATGTGTAAATAACAAGTGTGAATTAAGCGAAATTGACCTATAGAGACATTACTACGGGCTTTATTTACAATTGAGATTGGCATTAAATATTGCACTCATTAAGAATAACAGCAGAAGTAATAGTGGATACGGGTATTTTAATGTTGTACATAACAGCTGTATATAATAATAAGCATTTAAAAAAATTAAGAAATACAATTTAGTTTTTTTTATAAAAACCCTCCATCTCTAACGAACTCTGATACGCCCCTGGCGTCTGTTAATACTGTGTGGCATTTTCTGCTCAGCTACGCATGAGACAGAATGAATAATTATGAAATTGACGAGTTTAAAGGGTAGTATACCTTCCATCTTGGATTTTTTTTTTTTACAAATTTTCGCAATTAAACTTTACGACATTAAAAATCAAAATTTAACATGTCATAGAGGACTCTTAATATTGTGTTTGAAGTTAGTTGGTTTCAGTTATATTCATATTTTCCCATGTGGGACCGAAATTATAAAATAAAGAGAGAATCTTTGATTACGGTTACAGATGTGGAACGAATGACATGAAAAATATAAGTTGGATTTCAAAATAATTCTTAAATTTCGTGCTGTGCATTTACAAGCTTTTTAAGTAGGAAATTAAATTGTGGAGGAATATGAATCATTCCAAGATGGCGGGGATACTTCCCTCTCAACGCTAAAACCTGAGAAAGCCTGGTTGTTCCTGTTTATTTTGTCTTTATTAAAGTTTTAAGGACACATTGCTTGAACTTCTCGCGCAATAAGCGTTTGTCGTTTTTCTTTTGGTTGACAGCTACAATCCAGCTAGACATTTTACTTGTGTTTATCTGCCTGTCTACGAAACGATTATAATTTTTTATACAGTTGGGTTATCACATATTTCTCTGAAAACTTCCCGCAATGGTCTTGTGTGGCCGTTCTAATTTATTACATAATGTTCTCGCCCAAACATTTTGTCCACTCGCACCAATGGGGCNATGGTCTTGTGTGGCCGTTCTAATTTATTACATAATGTTCTCGCCCAAACATTTTGTCCACTCGCACCAATGGGGCTTGTCGAAACTAATCTTAAATAACAATACTGCAATAAGGGACACGGTATACCTCTATTATCACGATAAAGTGGGCAGAAAATACCAGAAAATCTTTACTAAACTGTATCTGGAAATGTGGTACACACAAAAATTGACTAGCGAGACGTTGAAAGTGGAAAGTGATAGGAAGCCATCGTAGATAGCAGAACAAAAACACCGCTACTACTTTCGCCGACTTCGCGCCGGAACTTGTGCCCAGCAGTAAATGTAATCGGGACAGACCACCCGCCCGCCCGGAGGCTGTAGAAACTGAGGTCACACACAACGGTTGGCGCCAGCGATCCGCAGTTCCGCTCCGCGTAGTCGGGCCAGAGTTCGTGAACCCGATTTTTTTTTACTGCGAAGACGGGAAAAGAGGAAGAAGCTGCAGCACCACGTCTATAAATAACAGGACGCAAAGACGTCTATCTGCGGTACATCTGTGAACGTGACTACTGTGCGAGTGGGCGGAAACTCGTTTCAATGTACTTAAAAGTTATACCTTTCATTCTCACACCTGTGATTCATGATTCACCTACAAATGCCACGCTGAACAACTCTCGGGAGACCTTCCTATTGACGCGTGTGTGCGACCATAGTGAGGTCGCGTGCTGTGACATGTTGTCATGTGACAACATATGTATCAAGCATACGGGTAAGTGATCAGAGAATATAGTTGTGTAAACAGAAATCAAAAGAATATGAAAATTTTGTTTTGGAAATGGAGTAGAGTTCAGATAGTGTTATGATATTGTTGGACGAGTACAATAAACATCCTGTTGTATTTAATAGCAACTACTTTAAAACAATGCGTGTTCAAGACAATTATTAAAATTACGACTATCTCGAGGCCACCAACTTTTCTCATGACAGGAGGTCCTTCGCTACAAGTTTTATTTGTAGGCTCGTTTCTTATATGGGATTTCCCTGTTATTTTGGCACGAGATTTAGCAAGCGAGGCCTCATACCAAATCAATTTTGTGTCGTGAAATAGCAGTTTTATGCTACTTGCCTTACCGAGCGACACCATGACACGCTACCCGCTACTATGTCGCAAAATGCTGTGAAGTAATACTCGCAGCAACGTGTATAAAAATACAGAAAGAATCAACACACTTCACACGGATGGCACTTTATGCTTGACAACGCCAAACGCAATTTATAGACTTACCATAATATATATAACGGCTTGATTACGTAAATAAGAAACACGTACGCTAACTAATATAAAACACAGGCTACTCAAAGCTCAAAGGCATCACACACTTACCATTCCTTCACTGTGAAGAAATCTTTATAAAAAAAAATTCCACGGCCTACGTATTATTACAACGTCGTCAACCGAAATAAAAAAAGGGGGGGGGGATTTAAGATACCAACAATTTCGGGTAATAAATTAAGTTTTTCGGATTCAACATTCAAAGGTAGAAAACAACACATTACACAAACATTTCACATACTATATATACACTTGTGGGTTTAATTACCTATATCAATACAGTATTTTACGAGAAATGAACATGAGCAATAAAACAACTACCTTACACACAATAGCATTTTATGTTAAGAATTACTTCTTAGAGAAAAACTGGTAAATTTTCGTGTGTACTTTCCCTTTTAATAATACTGTAAGGCCGTTTCGNAGAATTACTTCTTAGAGAAAAACTGGTAAATTTTCGTGTGTACTTTCCCTTTTAATAATACTGTAAGGCCGTTTCGGTTAGTCGGTATTCCGTTCAAAAGTGTTTCGGTTAATAGAGGTTCTGCTGTATTCATGTCACGACTACCAATGAAATGAACATGGAGGTCAAAGGTGCCAATATGACACGACAAACAGGCAGAGGTCAATTTCACACTGGTATCCCTGCACACACGGTAGTTACACGGTACCCTTTGTGTTCAGGGTCGACAACTGTTTGCTATTCTCTAGATATTTTTAATATATCAATGAACTGAGATAAAAATNCCCTTTGTGTTCAGGGTCGACAACTGTTTGCTATTCTCTAGATATTTTTAATATATCAATGAACTGAGATAAAAATCACAAAAACAAACATGTTTTGAAAGGTATTTAAAAGTGTGTAAATAATTGGAAAATTAAATATATGGTAGAGCGATTAAAAATTACTTCCGTTTAAAATAGCGCATAATACGAAGATAGCAAAACATTTCACTAAACTGTAAAACAAAGCATTTAAAAAATAATCATAACTCTTCGTCTTCTGTCTGCTTTGTAGAGGTTCCGTATGTTTTTCGACACGGTGTGACACTTCAGGCCGACCCGGTGCGTCCGCCATCTTGCAAAACACTGATCACTTTATGCTTATTTTTAAAGTTACAGACAAAATAACAAATTAAAATATTTACAAGATGAAGGCAAAAAAAAAATTTGAACGCGTACAGAGTATTTTAAATTTACAGAACATTCGAGAACGCACCCAGCAGTTTAAATTGCTATGTTTGACATAAAAAAAATAATAACGCCGGGATTATTTTCTGCGGCAATCTTACAGTGAACCGACTAGCCAGCCAACGCCTTTGATTTTGGTAGAGCTTATTTCAGTTGGCACCTTCAAATGTATTAAGAAACACGCGCACGTGATCCCCCCCCCCCCTCCATCACGGTCAGACCACACACACGCACATACTCGTGAACTGCAGACGACGCTACGAGACAGGTAATGAGACAGGCTCCTCGAGAGGGGGCCGGTAGACAGCGCTTATCGCCAGTTTACGTCATCTTCGCGACCAATCAGGGGCCCGGCCGTCCCGCCGCTGCAACGTCACGTGCGGCCTGCATTTATCGCCGCTAACGAGCTGTGGTGACATGAGCACGCACCCGCTGTATGGATTGTCACGTGGCTAGATAGTGATCTGCTCAGCTATGCTATAGGCGCCTCTAATAATCAAGAGAAGGGGGCCTGCGCGTAGCATACACATGTACAGTAACACGGGCGGCGTTTTACGCGAATAGATTCCACGCATTAACCTGTTACTGCAAGTGAGATATTTGAATTAATAGCAAGTAATGCCAGTTTCTTTCTATTTATAAACATTACCTCAATAATTTGGTCTTATAAGAAAACGAGACTACTATACTGTAATAGAGTCCGTTTTAGAAAACATACAACTGTTTTTGTATCTCAAAGTGTATTATAATAAACTTGAAGTCTACAACACTTGCTTGTTGAAATTCAACACTAATTTTGCACACTCCACACTAAGAATTTGTAAAATTCACTCTAATTTATTTGTAATGTTACAAAAATTTCTTTGCATATTATTTTACAAAAAAAAAAGTGTACTGTGCGCCAGTAGCGACTGCGGACTGTCATCGAAGTGCTCCAGGACGAGGCCTCCGAACACGTGAGCGATAAGGCCGAATCTTGCTCACTGACCACTTCCTCCATCGCCTTTACGCACAAGGCGCTCAATCGGCGACTCGCCTTAACGTGGCTTTAAATTGTGACCCTATACTTTTATGGCATGCTATTAAATACGAAAGTATGATGCATGTCTGGACAACTCTAAGGGTTCTGTGCAAAAAATTTTTGTAGCTCAAACCGATTCTGAAAACATCCCGAAAAAAATCCTTAGAGACGAACTCAGAACTTGAAATTTGTCTTTCGTAATGTGTTTAAACACTTATGTTTAAACAAATATGTCACAGTTTTCGAATAACGTTTTTTTTCTACCAAACTTCTGCAAGGCACTTCAAGTGACAGCCAGACGGGGACCTTAAAGGCCCTGCCTACCAAGCCGGCAGCCGGGGAATCAATGTTATATATACAATATTACTTTTCATTGCGCCAATTTTTAAGATAACTGCTTCAAATAAAATGTATTCTACGTGAAATTTCTTAAAGAATGTTGCTACATTAAAACATCTTGGCGATCGTTTTGTTTAATATATTTTTATCTAAAATGCAATATTGAAATTTACACACAACAAAAATAAAATATTGATAAATAATTAATTTCAAAAATAATTTTATATAGCAATATTTTCTGAGAAAGTCGCGTCAAAATTTTTTGTTTAAAATAGTTATTTTTAAAATTGATGCAATTCCACAGATTTTAAATGGGGAATATATGATAAAGGAATTCCTTCACATTGCATAAATTTTAAACATAACCGTTTCAAACAAAAAGCATTCAACGTGACATTTCTGGCAAGTTGAGAAATATTGCCCATTTTTATGTTAAAATATTTTTCCGTAAAATTTAACACTAAAATTTACATTTTAGATTACAGCGTGGCTAGCATCAGGGAAACCAGGGAAAACCTGGAAGAGTCAGGGAAATATCAGGGAAATTTGTGCGAGATCAGGGATTTCAGATAAAATCGTTATAAATATACTTAATAAGAAAAATAACTTGTTCTAGCACTCCTGCATGCCATCTCATAAATCATACTGTGCCCTTTGCTTTATCCCACATTTGTAGGAAGATTTAGAGCCCTGGATACAATTTAGTTGCTGTATGTACAACCATAACTATTATTATGCACATTTTCTTGCTTTTGTTGATGCAGCAAGCATTGCAATAGTGGAAAATATGATTTTAGGTGCAAGCACAAGATTCTGCAAATAAAATATTAACTGAAATAATAATTCAAACACTTTTAGTGGTTCACATTGGATTAATACATTGCATTGTGTCTTGTCTTTGTATCGTGACTGTTTTTTTTCCCTGAGAAAACTGGTATTTAACCTCTCTGTCACCTTTCCCCATGTTCCGTCCTCCGTAATTTTTTTAGGAAACATTAAAATATTTATATAATTTTTGCCGCGTATATTGGTCAAGGAAATGTAACAGCACACCGTAAAAAGTCAAAGAAATGTCTGAGAATTTGTTCTAAAGATACTGCCAGCCATCTTGTAGAAAAAAAATAACTTAATACAAAATAGCATTGGATTTTTGTTTTGTTTGAAACACTTTTATTTAAAATTGATGCATTGAGAAGGTATTTCTTTAAGGTGGGCAGGCCAACTGCACTACTAAAATTATTTGTAAATTAACCAAATTAGTGTATACGTACAGTGACAAAGCGCGAATGGTAAAATATTTTCCCCATACTCTTACATGCATGGTAACGTTCCTACAGTTGCTCAGGAAAAAGTCAAATGCGTAGGGAAGTCCCCAACTTTGTATAGTAGCAATGCTAAACATTCCCATATTTTCAGACTGGCGTGTAGTATTATTTCCATACACCGTATAGGTTAAAAACTTCCATTACAGTTTAGGAAGTTTACCAGAAATTCTTTTACAGTCTGGGTAGGCCGCCGAACGGTGTGCACAGCTCCAGCAGAAAACGTTTTATTAAAAAACCACCCAACGTGTCTGAGTGAGGTCTGCTTATGAATAGCATTTAAGAAACGTTACGCGTCTGTTTACGTTTTCCAGTTACTCCATTTCTCTCTAAAGAATGTTTTTGTGATAGTGAAAATGGCTGAAACGGGTGTTTTCACGGTCAATTTTAGGTATGAAAATTCCGGTACAAAACATAAAGAAAGGAATAGGGATGTACATCAAACCTTTATTTTTATTTTTACGTCATGAAATGGTAGGATCTCCGCTGAAAGTCTCATAGAGGCGCGTTATCGACGGCAAGACTGCACGCCAGTTCAGTGCTTTGCGCGTAGAGGCGATGAGAGAGTTGATGCGCATGTCTCGGTCGCCCCTAGTGCTCCCACGCTGCCAAATTCCTTCAACCAGGCGGCCGCCGTAACACCGATTGCATATGTAAACTCGGTGTCTAGAGGTCTGGCACGCAGCGCCCATAAGTTGCCCGTGTTGCATTAGCGCTTGTTGCGAAGGTTGTAAAGTAACGATCGTAGGTACGGAGCTACCACGCAGCAGGGGACGACACACTCTGCTGACGGACGGAAGGACAGTGCACTGCGGGAGCACGGGTCAATATCAAGGCAGACCATTACGGCGCATACAATGGCACTGCAGACTGCCTGAACGACCTCGCACAACGGCGCGCCACAGTACTGCCGAGATGACGCCACGAGAAACATTACGCGGACAGAGCAAAACCTGTCCGCTGATGATCTTTCCCGAGCCCTCGCGAGGCGCTACAAGGCGGCCCACGGTTCAATGGAAATGTACATAATTGTTAAGGGCTGCTGCTTGATTAGAAAGCAGTGAGATTCTGGCATAGGGAAATACATGTTAATGAAATTAGGTTTTTTTAAAACAAATTTTGAAGATATAAACATGAAACAGAAACCTGAGTGTGAGAAATTATACTTCTCAAGTTCTGTACCGAGGCAAATATAACAATTTGTTTGAGTTTTTTTTTTTATTTAATTTTTAAGTTTGTTTTATTTGTCTAGGAAACATGCTACACATTGATGTTACAAAATGCTTCGATAGCAAGTACGTACATATTTTTTTACTAACTAAAAAAAAGTCCTTGGTTGTATGCCTAATGCAACTTTACATTCTGTAATTTCACGACATAAATTTTTTACAGCATTGCTATTCTATTGATATGCTTTAATTTATTTCCAAGTTAGCACAACTGCACACGATTTTGTTTTCCATTTCATTTTTCGAAATATAAGTTAATGCAAAAAAAGAATTTTTCTAGTCACACATACTCTCCCCTGATAAAATAAATTAGGGCACCGTACATACACCCATGTGCAGAAGAATTCAGTGCTGCTTTTGTACATTCCCTTCCGTTTGAAGCGACGGCCTAGACTCGAGGAAACAGCGGATGCAAACAGATAATTTTTTTCGGTTAACTGACTTTTGGAAGACGAACTTAGTTTCTTTCAGCAAATTCTATTTTCCTCCATTGGTAACGTCAAATTAACATTATCGTGTGCTTAATTGCATCTGTGTCGATAGTGGCGCAGAAAAAATTAGGAACATAAAATGCGGTTATTACTCAAACGTGTATAACGTGAAATAGAACACTTTACTAGTCTTTTAACGAGATTAATACACAGAACCAATTTTCTTGCTCCCTGAAGTAACGCGACTCAGTCTTTACGTTAAAATACATGCAGTTGGAAAAGCTAATATATAAACGTATATTTGGAAAGTGTTAAAGTGCGAAGGAGCCGGAGGAGCCAACTACACAGTCTGTGCGAGGAGCGCCTAATCCGAGAACAACGAGCTATTTCAACGCGATTAAAACTTTCCTCTCCCTAACTCGAGCCTTTTTCCGTCCTGCGAGGCTCTGGCAGGTCCGGGCATCGCAACGCCGAGAGCGCATTCTCTCCGTCACGAGTAAAATGCCTGCAAAACGTAATTAAAGTGAGGACTTTGAAAAGAAAAACCGCGTCCATAAATATCATATAATACACACAGGCATGCAGGCTCACAGCTAAGCTGGTAGCGAATTCATAAAAATAGTTCCGACTTGAATTTGTATGGCGAATTTTGGCATTTAAATTTATGACTACTGAATTCAGTATGTCTTGTTCTATACATGTTACAGCACGAATTTAGGAATTATCGAAACGTTTAAATTCCTAAAAATTCCCCGGTTTAACTTATAAGGGGCATGAATAAAGTGATGAAGCCCACGGCCATATTTATTTTATATTTGGCGGAAGGATACAAAGTAGGAAACGTAGATCCTAATCAGGGCTTTCAAAAGTGATCAATTAGACGTGAACAGGCCAGACATAGTTTTCTCTAAAACTGTGCATTGCACAAAATAAGTAGCCCTTACTTACCTGGATCCAAAACAACTTCTTTGAAGGATGGAATAAACACATTTCAATTATCTCAATTACGAAACATGTGAAAGAGATTTTTGCAGATTAGCAAGAAGTAAAGCAATGATTGAGGTCGTTTTTTAACTTGAGTTTGGAAGCGATAGTGACATTTTCGTAGAAAATGCGTGGAGTACAAATTGAACACACACAAACGCACACATGCGCACAAATAATTCTGAGACACTGACAGACCGACACAGTCTTGGTTCCAAAAACACGATCGATTTACATACACGGTTTACGTGCCGAAATTACGTAACTATAAACATCACTATTGTGATTTCCGCACAAGTCGAAAGTAAATAAAACTCTTTGCGTTGGTATAAGGTAGCGCACCCACAATAATTTATCTAAAATGTAAAAGTCTAGGTAATGAGGCCTGCATTCACGCACTGCACAACTAAATATGGACAGATTCGAAAGTGTTATGCCATAGCAATAATTACGTTCTTATCCGAGCGTCCAACTTACCAGCAAAGAACATCGTACATGATTCAAGAAATGTTCAAAGACGGTCACCAGTGAAATACGAAATTAGAAGACTGTTTTTAAGTTTACGGCTGGAAGTACTGTTTTCTTATTCAATACCCGGTATGCAGCCCCGTGAAAATTTATTGTTACGCGCTTGCTGCTCGCATCCCGCGCTAGCGAGGGGAAGTGAAGGACACCAGTTATATGATAGCGGCGGCAGCAAGTCAAAGATGTGTTTTGAATGAACAAGCAAGCGATAGGCCGGTGGCCGCGTATCTGTTACGGAAAACAAGCCGACACGATAATTCTTTTTGCCGCCCGGCGTTTCCTTTGTGTGGGAAGGCGCCGAGATCTGGAGGTTAAATTTGTAAAGTTAGACGAGGCGAGCGGCCTATCATAGAGGATGCCACTGCACGCCGATAAACTTATCGCAGCTCGCGCCTCCCTGACCCTGAGAAGCTCTTATTTCTCAATTTATCACGCAGGAATGTCGTCGGTATCACCATTAACTTTCCCGAAAACAACTTCGATTGCCGAGAACGTTCTAGACGGCACCTACCTCTAATATAAATACAACATGCCGGCCTCTGAGGAGGGAGTGATTAAGAACCGAGAATTTGGCGTCTCGTGCAGCCTTAAGCGATAGATGGGCCATTCCGGAGTGGCGAGGTACGACTGCAGCGATCTGCGAGAGTGCTTCAGCGAGTTTGTTTGTGGTAATGATTTGCGGAACTGTGGACTGGATGCATGAGTGAAAAGGCATTCGGGACGATGGAAACAGACAGTTTTAACTAAACGTGTGGAAATAATTGCAGTAGTTTGACATTAGCAAGAGTAGAGACTGTGATAAAGACTTTAATTGAAATGGAGATAGTAATTAAATATTGCGTGCAATAATAATAATAATGAAAGTTAATAAGACGCTCAGACTGGTACATAACATATGTTTTACTGTTAGTAGCATTGAGAGTAAATATAATTCCTGGAGAACATATTCATGAACCTTGAAAATACATAAAGAAAAATGCTTCCCTTAAGTTGTGTTTCTAACCAAAATTAGTATTTTTAAAGCGCTATCTATACATTTTCATCACAACTGACAAATTCAATCATTAATTTTTATCGTTCCTTTTACTAGTTTCAATTATTTATAGTTAAATTCGTTTTCTTAAACATTAAAATATACTTCATATACGATTGTCCGCCATGTCCACAAACATTTATTTAAAATGCTCATCATTCGTAATTTAGAATAAGTTACGGAAGCTTCTTCGCAGATACTTTCATAATTCATATATACGCGTATTAGCTTTTCTTGATTTTTACATTTTATGCACCATGCGGTGTTATGATACTTCTATTACTGTTGTTTTTAATAAGTGGATCTGTACAAGAAATAGCAGTCTTTCCTTAACTGTGGAATCGAAGATAAGACAAAAATATATTTGCCACTAAANTGGATCTGTACAAGAAATAGCAGTCTTTCCTTAACTGTGGAATCGAAGATAAGACAAAAATATATTTGCCACTAAAACAATAGCTGTCTTTCTGAAACGCGGCATCCCGATCGCTGATTCGATCTCCAGTTTGCAAAGTGTTGTAAATAACACACGGTGGTCGACAATCCGCACGCCATCCGACAGCGGGCTCGCAAACTATCCTGTACCGCGGCAATAACGATACTGTACACAGCTGATAAAGGAGTGCAAGAAATCCTCAAAAATTCACACTGTAAAGAATACATGGGGTGTAACATTCAATGCAATGTGAGTTTACACCTCATGTGATCATTAAAATGAAAGCTCAACAACCCCCATTTCAACTTGCTAAATAACGATTTTATTTATAAACGACACAGTAAAGAGCAGAGAACCTTCGGGCCTTCAACTGAAATCGTATTAAGCACGTGGTTCGAAGTTGCCCACGCTGGTGCAAAGTTACCCCAGGTGACTCCTGCAGAGTAAGTCACTATAAAGAACAGTGTCCTGCTGCAGAGGGACGCGTGAAACAAAGTGGCGCACAGTTATTCAGAAGTTATCACGATTCCCCGGTTCGATCGCACACCCGGCGAACAGGAACTCTCCAGCAACGAAATGTTGATGCATGTGGTTGGCACTGTCTTGATATAGGTAGGAGGAGGAAGAGGAGGGGAATCTGAGGAAACTTCCGCTTTCCTTGCTGTCCTCATTCNACTGTCTTGATATAGGTAGGAGGAGGAAGAGGAGGGGAATCTGAGGAAACTTCCGCTTTCCTTGCTGTCCTCATTACGCTGCTGCTCCGTCCCAGTCTCTACTCGTCCATTAATCGCGCTGGCCAGAGCGACACATGGGCGTATTCCTGGGAGGGGCGGTTGGGTGTTAATAGTGGAGGGGAGATGATTGGACGACTCTTAACAACGGGTCTTGATAGCAGATGAGGGTGAATCAAGGTGAGTACGGAGCAGCGCCAGAATGCAAGAGCGGGGGAAATGAGAGATCCCCGGGAATACCAGTCGACCAGCGGCGTCGTCAGGCAAGATTCCCACGTGCGAAAATCTGGGAGCGATTCCACCGGGGATCGAACCCGGTTCGCCTTGGTGGAAGCCAAACGCTCTAGCCATTGCGCCATCACGTAATTATTGTTGTACATTTCATGCCCGGTTCATGTATCTAATGAAGTTGGCATCATTGTTAGTTTTCCTTGGTTTACAGTAAAAATGTGAAAGAAAAGTCGTTAAAAATACCAAGGTAAAAAAAATTGCCTTTCACTCTAACTAGTCACGCTAGCCACAGAAGCTCTGTGATCGGGCGTGCTCCCCACAGACACGGCCAAAACCGTTTCAGCACAGTGATCTATCCCAGGGAAACTTTCACTACGCGCGTGAATATGGTCTAACAAAGCATGCTGACATTCTAACTCCACCCTATTTGGGGCCGCGGTGGCTGAGCGGTCAGACCGCCCGCCCGCCTCCCACCACGGCGAACTGGGTTCAATCGTCGGCCGGGTCAGTCCCGTATTTTCGGAAGTGGGAATCGTGCCGCACGATGCCACTGGTCGGCGGGTTTTCTCGGGGATCTCCCGTTTCCCCCGCCATTGCATTCCGGCGTTGCTCCATTCTCACTTCATTTCACCCTCGTTGGCTCTCAAGGCCTCGTTAAGGGCCGCCTAAATATCTCAACTCAACTCCACCCTTGTTCCTAAAGTCCGTAACAAACAATCCGTAATTCATTTAATTCCATACCGACACATGTACAGATGGTGGTATCACGACTGTTTCAACAAGTAGCTTATCTCATAATAGTGGCAATAACTCAGTACTCGACGTATAAAAACAATCTTATCTCTCAGCAATTTCTGCACGGGCGCATGCGTGCGTAGAACACGCCAACAGTTGCACTACTGCTTCGAAAAGACAAAAAAATATGTCTCGTTCACAACTACACATTGGTAAATGCCAACGCAAATAAAGCGATTTTACCAATAATCACCCTAATTTAAACTTTTGGACAGCTGCAGTCATTTACCCGGATGTTTACCACCCAACCAGTTTCCAACACTGCAACCTGTGGATAATGCATTGTTTGCACGCGCGATCGTATATTTGTCGCAGTATTCCGTTATTAATTAGCCATAGTAGATATAATTACGCAGGTAAGTTCCTACAAAAATAATCTGAAAATTACTGAAANATAATTACGCAGGTAAGTTCCTACAAAAATAATCTGAAAATTACTGAAAGCGTGCCGCGGGCGTAAGAAAAATTCTGAGTTAATGAAAGTCACCTCACTCCACGATGCTGAGCAGTCGTAAAAGATAAACTGAAACCCGATATCTGCAGTAAATAAAGATAAGTGCTTACACGAGCGACTGCCTTCAGCATCGCAGTTGCAATTACTGAACAAATGTAAGACCATGACCGACAATTTTTCTTCGGTCAAGCAATACAATTAATTTCTTGAAGAAAATCTTGGTTAATGGTTCAACGAAGTGGTGTACTGCCGACATCGCAGAACCACCGAGGGGAAAGTCTCTTTGCAACGCACCAGGTCGCTGAACCTAACAGCCACTCCTGAGGAAGCGAAAACTGGAGTGGTTAACAGATTTCTGTCAAGTGTTTAGCTACGTTCGACCAGTCTGCTTCTACTCACGCATATTTTTGTACAGTAAGTGTCCCCAGGTTTTACTTTTCAGTTTTTACTTTTACAACTCAAACTGTGCACTTACAAGACCTGGACGTCTACTTGTTTTCAAAGAGNCACGTCTAGGTCTAGGGGAGGACAAGGACGTGTAAGGTGAGAACAAGGCTCGCTCTCTCACTCTAGCATATGAAGACCTCTAACCCCACATCGCCTTTCTAGGACCACCTCCCGTCGCCGACTGACGTCACTGCCTTTCCCCTCGGTGTCCGCCAAACTTCGCGTTCACACCCTCCTTGTCCGAATTGCTTGACTCCTATTGGCTCTCACTTGTAGTCTTGACGGGGTTACTGATGTCATATGTTGTTAAATTGCCCCAAACCCACTGTGTCAACCAAACCCAATTATTCCCTGAGCTGTTACAGAGTCCTGTGTTTGTGGCCGTTACGTTATGTTTCCAGTTGTTTACGAACATTGTTTTAATAGCATCCACTGGCCGCACTTCTGCCTCACCCGGCATCGCTCTCCATAGTGCAATAGTAACACCATGCCCAGTTACATTGATATATTTTCAGACATAAGTTGTATGTAGCAAGTTAAGAAATATACGACATATTATTCATACTTCTCATTGAACAAGCTATAATTTTCATTTTCTAAATTAAAACTTTTGACTGGATTTTAACAAGTCTCGAATTGCTACATTTGCTTCGAAACAAAGGGTCGTACTTAGGAGCACTCACTGCCTATCGGCTGGCAGCTGCGAAATTTAAATAGGAAATTCCATGTTAAGGAAATTTCACCTCAATGCGTTAATTTTAAGGATAGGCGTTTCAAACAAAATCATTTCTTCACAAATTTTTTTGAAGATTCCTACGAGCTTATATTTTCAATATTGATAGGCGTCAAGTACTTTTTTTTAGTAAAACATCAATTTAAAAAATTCCTAGCATACCAATTATACATGTTATGGAAACATCTCCACTGTAAGGAACTTATTCTAAAAAAATCCGTGAAGAATAATTTTGTTTGAAACGCCTATCTTTAAAGTTAACGTACTGAGGCGGAATTTCCTTAACATGGTATTTCCTATTTAAATCTCGTTGCTGCCAGCCGGTAGGCAGTGCCCTTAGACATATTTGCAGTATAAACTCTCAAAACAATTAAAAATGACAAAAAATAAAGGCTTTATAAGAAGACATTGGAAATCTTATAGCAAAACTTCATACAAATTACTACTGAAAAAACTGAATAGGAAATCATTTTTACCATAACTTACTGTATTCTGAGTGGTGTCTGCTTGCCAGCGCTGGTATCCGAGAAAGGCAATGAAATTGTGACTGAAAGAAAGGGGCGGATCCGCCTATTTGCAAAGATGGGCGGGGGTGGGGATGGGGGCTTTCGCCATGCGCAATATGGACAGTTGCATATAAATATGTACTAGCTGTGCCCACGGCCTCGCTCGCGTGGACTACAGAATTATTGTTTAGGTTTTTTTTTAAAGTTGAATTTTACTTAGTGTTAAACTTCTACACTCTATACATATTATAAAACTAACGTCTCGGTGAATTAAATGGTACAAAATACTTATTGGTATTTCCCTGTTATAGGCTACCGCGGAGCCTTTTTTTTTTAGGTCTTTTTATTCTACACAATTCTTTACTGCATGATATTGTTCCACCTTTAACGGTTTAGACAGCGTATTGCAAGAGAGCGCACTGGCGGCAACTTTTTTCCGACTTGGTTCACTATTATAGTTTGTAAATTTTTCGAGATGTTTTCTCGCGATAAAAAGTAGTCAATATCACTTTTCAGCCCTCCAACTATTTCTGTGCAACAAATTACGTCGATGTGTTGCTCGGTTGCGACGTTGCATTGTTATTCCGTTTGTGTACTTCTTCATTTTCCAATAAGAATTTCCCCGAGGGAACAAGATATTTTCTCGGGATAATTAGTAACCTATGTCACTTCCCGGCCCTCCAACTATCTCTGTGCAAAAAAATCACGTCGATCCGTTGCTCCGTTGCGACGTGAAAGGACAAACAAACAAATAAACAAACACTTTCGCACATGGACATGACTAATATATATATATATATATATATATATATATATGTGTGTGTGTGTGTGTGTATGTAAGAATTTGTATTTCTTTGTTAATTACTTCCTCAATAATCGCCATGGATAATATAATTTTATAACTATAATGTTGTGACTGGTAAAATTTGAGCTACACCATGAATTATTTATTTATTACTTTTATGTAATAAGTAAAACAGGAGCACACCCAAATTTTTTGCTTGCAATACTAAACCCTAGTCTACACAGGAATCTAGATCTCGCCTTCCAATTATGTGCCATCCTTGTGTTGTAACGAGAGTATCTACGGGTGCTCAAGTTTGCGTCACGAAGATGCTACATAACAACGCTACTTCTGCTGTAAATCCCTTAAGTTTTTACCAAAACACCTAGTTCGTAAGAAATAAGTCGTCGTGAATTACAACTATGTACCATCCTAACACACACACACACAAATTAAACTAGAAAATATTACCAACATTTTCTTGACAAATGTTTTTCTCGACGATAGTAGACTAAATAAAATCTTCACGGCTGTTCTTCGTCCGATAGGGACGTCTTTACAGCAGCACATCTAAATTTACACCCGGCTGCATACGTATACTCAGAGCAATGAACCAGTTATATCTATTCGTCAGCGCGCCTTTTTCTCGCTGCCAAAATGCACGACAGCGCCGTACGTTGACAAAAACTATNTGAACCAGTTATATCTATTCGTCAGCGCGCCTTTTTCTCGCTGCCAAAATGCACGACAGCGCCGTACGTTAACAAAAACCATGAGTCGCACACGGACAACTCCAGCTTAAATTACTCTCACAGTATATTAGCATAAACTGATGCAGGAGCACACTAGCATAGGCTGGGGCAAATATTAAATAATAGAGATGAATGCGGCGCGAGATGCCCAAGAATTCGTAGTCTGGAAGTAGGCCAGGCACGGGTGTTAAATGTGCCTACCGTCGTTTTTATTTTATCTTGGTGGGTTCAACCCCCACTGAGCATTTATACGCGCGCCAATGACGTCATTCTGCTTATGCCTCTAGGCGCCATTTCTCAGCCCGCATTTGTCTCACTTTGTTAGACACGAGGAGCCGCCAGTGAGAACAGCTATCGCGTTTGAATATTTCCTGCCCAAAACTTCTGTTCCAGCTTGTAGCCAACAGCCGCTTATCCTACGTCGTTTCACCTTACATGCGTTTATCTTATTACGCATTTAGTTTACCATGCATTTGTATTAAACACGCATCTTTGCCAAACGTAATTATCTTTTAGCGCGTACTTCGTCTTAATCTCAGCTCAAGTCTCAGGCTTTCAATTTTACGCCAAGCGACGGGCACCTATTTGAGATACGTATTTGACTAGAGAAAGCAAAATCATGGGTGGGCGTTCATTAAGCTTACATAGAAGTAACATCGGAGATGTGAAACCGGTTCATTAGCTCTTCGTGAAATGGAGACAAGTGAAAATTACTCTATCATGTATTTTTTTGCCGCCAGCAGCAGGCCATTTATGAGGATCTCTTGCACCTTAACCACCTGGTCACCCGTAAGTTTGTATTTTGTGTTTCCAACGGAATCGAAGGGATATCTGGCACACACTTGCCTTCGTTGCACAAAAATCCACGGAGCAATAAATAGAGATTTATTAAGATTTCTTGGCCTGCTGTTAATTGAGCATAGCATGGAATTTCACGATGAGGAAAATTCGATTAAGTTACGGGAAGGGCAATGATAGAACTAGCTACAGACACACATGTTTCTAGTGCAGAGTACTTATCACCTACGATTTATTAAGTTCGTGCACAGCTGTTCGACAACTGCTGAAAGGGCTTAAGAGCTCGATTGCCCGCCAAGTCGTGGATTTTTCAAGACTGGATTGTTCCACATTTAGTACTGCGGTAGCCTTCACAGTCGACGACAAACAACTGCGGAATCATTATACGAGCCGCGATTTTCGTCATCCGGATCATTATCTGTGATCCAGAACAGCTTCCGGGTTAATCGGAACGGAACGGAACACATCATATCACCATTTAATATATTTTTTCAACCATAAAGTTTATTCCAGGACATCAACTAAATTTTAATAGATTTTGCTAGAGAATCATTAACGTTACAACTGGTACTACTTAAGTTTGTAGGCATTAAAGAATAACTTATTCACCGAGGCTTATTCCACATCGTAAAACAAAAGCTCACAACATGCAATCTATCAAGTTAAACATAATGCCCTTACAGCACCAAATTTTTATAGCAAAACCTTATTTACGTTTTGTCGTCTAAATTACTGTTTAATCCCATAGGAGCACGAAAGTGAGGAAGCAAACTCTCCGAGACTCCATCTAAAGTATCTTGTAGTGCAGTGAGCAGGTATCAGGTAATTAGTGAGAGGATCTCGATGGCCGTGAGATGAAATACTGCCGATGCAAAAATGATAATCATAAATTCCGACTAAAACACATTTACGGACAAAAAATGGCAATACTCAACATCATATTTCACAAGATACTGCTGAAACGAATGGGCATCATTCCGCCATTTGGTTGGCACGACAGAGAGTTTATTCGACCAGGTATCTTAGGAAAACTCGNGGGCATCATTCCGCCATTTGGTTGGCACGACAGAGAGTTTATTCGACCAGGTATCTTAGGAAAACTCGAAAAAGCGACATTTCATTGCATAGTTTTGGTAAGAATGTTCCGGGAACTGCACCTAAGAAAATAATTCATGGCCTCAGTAAATTATACGTGCTGTGTAAAGTTTTCTAATAATTTATAAATATTTACTTACAAATCGATTAAGTGAAAATATAATTTTAACACATTAGTAAATGGTTTTAATGGGCAATACTCTCTTAAACGATTTTTTTTAAAGATTCAAAGAATGAAACAATTTCTTTCGTCTAAAGAGTATTTTCGTATAACACATATTCCCTACCATTGCGGACTTCATCACTAAAAACGTAGATAATAAGAGTGGTATACCTGGTTCACTGTTACCAAAGTAATTTTGAAACCAAACTTAGAAATAAAAATATCCCCGATCAAAATTTTATGTAAGTTTCTGAAACACTTACGTACTAGCATATGTGACGTAATGCTGGTAATAAAATTGTAGAAATAATCTGTCTTAATGCGATTTTTAATACCGCGGCCCCTGAAACTAATTTTACCGGCTTACTTTTGGTTTAAACAAAACATCACAAATACAGGTGTAATAATGATATATTTATCTAATAAATTCCACGCATCAATTCATTAATGCAATAGACGTATGGCGGCAACGTAAGGTTTAGGTACATGTGACTGAAACAAACATGATATTCATCTCCCATCCCCCCCCCTCCCCACGGTTGGGACTTGTGTATTTCGTGTGGTGTGCATTGTAGACAAAGTTTTAAATTTTTTTTCCCGCCCAGTCTTTGTGGACGCCATCTTGTCTAAGATATCTCTATTGACTAACCGACAAATGAACAAAAATGAGTTAGTTGTGCGCAATATGACGTCGGCGCGCGTTGTTTTGTTGTGCGCGATCGTTTTAACATCGTCCTAATCAACTATATAGTATATACAGTCCATTCTAGTCGTCCCGTGCCCAGACACCCCTCTTTTTTTCCTTTCTTCAGCTATCCTAAAAAAAATTAAAGCGCGTGAGAACAAAAAACCACAGGGCCGGGTCACTCGATAACAAACCGAGTTGTGCACTTTTGGTTATTCGACCTAGCGACACTAAATCAACAACTCTTAATACAAAGATGACGGGCAACTCCTGCGCCTCCTCAATGCGCACATCATAAACAAACTTCGCCGTCGCCCGGTGGCACACTCAAGCCATGAAACGCGCACAAACAGCACAGGCGACGAAAAAAAATAGATGGCGGACGACTGTAGCACGCTCTGGTAGCGAGCTCTAGAAACAGTCGACCGAGAAAAAACATAGCAGAAGATCGAACCAAGATGGCGGCGGGTAATTTGCGAATACGCTTAATTAGATAACAGCAACCAAGATGGCGGCCTAATTTCTTAATCCTAAGCCTACATACAGCCTGTGGGCCAGTGTTCACCATTTTATGCTACATGGGATTTTCTTAATTTGCATCATGGTTACAGAACAGAAGTGCAATTATTGTTAAGTGTAAGTAGAAAAATAAATAGAAACATTAAGAATTCGGTAGGCGCTTCAAAAACCTTTCCGAACCCCTTTGTGTACAAGTGTCAACAAGAGATTACTCAGCAATCTGAAAGATCTCGCAACCGATCAAGACTATGATGGGAGAGATGGGTTAAAAGAAAAATAAAGGGGGGTGGGGAGACATCGTTCCTATTGGCAGTATTCCCGAGCGCGGATTCCTCACAGACGTTGACCCGCGGAGTGATGTGGGGCTTGGAAATAGAAGGCGACTGCACGTGGTCAGGACCACCAAATATTGTAGCCCCCCTCCCCTCCTCCTGAAAACACAGACACCGCGGGGGGTTGTGGCCAGATCTGCCACCCCCCTCCCCCCTCCACCGGTTCATTGGGCTAAAGAAGAACACATTGACCGTCGGCCAAGTGGGAAGTGTTAGAGCGCGGAGTGGCAGTTGTCTTGCTAGCAAACTCGGTCCTGCTGACAGCAATATCGCCTCGCGTCTTCACGGCAAGTTCCCCCGCCCCCTTTCCAGAGTCGCCAGCCAACGAATGGATATTTTGTATGTGTGTCTGAACACGAAAATCATTCAAGAAACGTTTTGTTCCCAAAGACAAGTTTCAAGTTCTAATTTCAACTTAGGGTTGCTAACAGTCCCGTGTTGTACGAGAATTATCCCGCGTGGACACAGGACGAGGTGAGGTATATGCCGTGCCGTATCTCTCAAGACTTATTTGGAAATAAACTCAATAAACACAGTGTCAGTAATTTACCACTTCTCTAACCCAATGACCACAAACAGTTTAATTTGATGCCGGCAGGTAGCATTCATCAACAAGTGCCTTCATGGAAGTAGTGCTTGCCGAGATANCTCCAGGCAAGCTCTGCGCGGGATGCCTTTATTGTCCGGGACGGCGGAGACGGGGGTAATTGAGGATGGGAAAGATAAACCAAGCCAAGGGAGCTAACTTAATAACTATGTAAATGTAAAAACTGCATTTTCCCCGCGAAAATTAAGTTACTATTTTACTGAGATACAGGAAACCGTGAAAGTTTCCCACAGCATCTTGCAACTTTGCATTGGCTGGAAAATACTTTTACGCGCTCGCTGCTTTGTACGCGCGGGCGGAAGGGAAGTACAGATCAGCGATATGATAGAGGGCGGCTAGTAACTAAGGAAAGTTTGAATGACAGGCGAGAGATAATACTAGCAGGGTTTCAAGCGTGCCGCCGCGCATTCTTCTGCATGCCATCGTGATAAACCTTTTGCGGCTCGCATGCTCCTGACCTTCAGCAGACTAAATTCCAGCATTTATCTAAAATAATCTTCTGGTTTTGATCGCCCTTGCCTCTCAGTGTAACTCGGCGTGCGGGGAATGTTCCAGATTTTGGCTGCCGAGCGGATAGTTGATGAGTAGAGTTTGAGCAATAGACGACGAGCGAGAAGAGAAACGAGTGGCGAGAGAAGTGACCAGCGGGAGGAAAATCTGCGACTGCGAGCACCGGAGCAGTGAAGGTGCGACTGGCAGACTGAACCATTTGACTGGATGTGTGAGTGAAAGACATTACAAATGATGCCAACAGACAGACCGAACATGTGTTAATGATGAGTGTTAGGTAATTTACTATAAACAAACAGACATTGAGAAGGACTTTGATTAGGATTGAGATACATTGAATATTGAGCTGACTGAGAAATAAAGAGTAATAGTGGATATAGCTTGCAATGCTGTAACGACTATTCCCGACGCGGCTTGACAGCCACATTTACAACATGCAGTCGACACTTCTGGTTTCCAACTGGACACGGCAATCCCACAGCAAAACACTGCACACACTCGCCCCAGTTAGCTTTCTATCTCTCTTCGCAATTTTTAAGGCCACCCCGACAAGCATTAACCACTAATAAATATATTTTATTGCAGCCACAGACGTTAAATTTTCAGAGCGGTGAAATGTAAACACTGTATTTATGAGACATGGCAACGTTAGTACTAGTAAAATGCGGGGGCCTTAAAAAGTGCGCACTTCGCCGTGAATAGTCCAGACCAAGGGAAACGTCGTCGAAATGAGCCACGTGCCGATGATCCCAGATACGCGGCTTTGCTGTGAAAAGGCTGCTTGAGAGAGGAAAGAGAAAGATCGAAGATAGAAAGGAAAGAGGTGACATCTTTGCATAACTTCAGAGAAATACAGGATGAAGAAGGGAGGTCGTATTCACGTCTCGTAAAACTTGTCACTTTACGAGGAACTGGCAAGCAANGCCGGCCAGCAAAATGGCAGTAAACATCCAGGCCTCTTCGGTCTTCTGTGTGATGCTATCTCGCACTAAGAATAAATACCGTGCCAACTACTAACCACGTCAATAATAGGAGACTAAAATTAACTACACAAAAATAAGCCTTGCCTTCGATTGGAACGTTTTTATTTCTGTCCAGAATCTGGGCCGATAGTCCATCAGCTACTTGCACAACCGCCGCGATAAAGACAAAAAACACGACTGTTTTGAAGCACAACACAATAACGGAAATAGGGGGATCAAATAAGCAAACAACTGTTCACGATGTTGCAAACACTGAGAGCATGAAATAATTTGTTATTGAAATGTGTGATAATGGCATATGAATTACGATATCTAAAATAACTACTGGGCGGAATACAAGAAAACTGTGCATTCATAATGCGCGTTTATCTAATGGACTAAGGAACTGGAAAGGAGCATAACTAAAGAGTCTGCAAGGCATGTACTATAGGAGAGTAGGATACAGCCAGAGCCAAAGCATCGGATTAGGCTCGAGCTAACCAACTCCGAATGCGAGAAAGAAATGCTCTCGCATGACCAGCCACGCTCGCTATGCGCGGGCGACATGAGCGCTTTAATTAAGCAAACTACAATTCATTAGTTTCCGATTATCGCGCTAGTTTTAACCACGATACACTAAGCAATTTCCGAGGCGATAAAAAAAAAAGTAGTCCCACTGGGATACGAAACAGCAACGCAAAATAATGTCTGTCCACAAACACGTAGTGGTAACTATTAACTGCAATTATGTTAAGTTAAGAAATATTGTGCCACACGCTGGTAACCCTGGACTAAGCATTTCTCGATTTAATCTCTTTTAACTTCACCGAAAATTTAAAACGGAGTAATATTTCTACGTGAACTGTATTGCACCAAGAGGTGGGAACACAAGCATCCAGGAGACTCGATAAGGCAAGTGTTACGCATTACGTTGATGTCTTATATGCTATTCACAGTAAAGAGAGAGCTTTCGAAAGCCCTTTTATTTGGAATAATAGTCAGTAAATATATTTTATTTTAGCCTTCGACGTTAACTTCCGAGTAAGGTGGAATATACACACAGTTTATTACTTACATGGCAATATTTATTTAAAAAAAGGTGGTTAAAGGATACAAAATGGCAGAAAGGAAAAAGTAACTAGGGCCTCAAAAGTACTCACTTTACAGTGAACAGCCTAGAAAGAGTATTATCTAGCACCCACACCAGCTACGGGGAAGAGACTATCGGATGGAAGTACGTGGCCATGATGACGCCGCACAGTGGGGGCAAGCATGCTGAATCCAAGGAAAAAAGATTTAACTGTCTCATTGTGCTTTACATGGTAATTAAAGTAGTTTTTGGTTGTTGTAAAGCTACTGTAATAACGAAAAGTACGATTTCAAATTAAACAGAAGATTAGGGAGTACCGTAATTACAGAAAAGCTGTCATTGTGACTCGTCAATCTCGTTCGCAATGCCAGTGTCATCGCTGCTGTCGTCTACCGCACAACGGACATCCGGTTCCCGAAGTACGTCCCGGACCTCCTTATCAAACTGCGTGGCCTTCTCTGCACTTTTTAAATTCCGTGTGTCTAGCCTCTTGGGCCTCCTCGCTTAGCTGGCCAATAAGGAGAAAAGCATTTCGGATGAGGTCTGGACTATGGAATAGGATTTTATGAATTGTCGGAGGCATGGCGTACCATTGGTATTTCTGTGAAAATAGCTGGGCTGTCTCCAACGCATACGTGCGATACTTTTCCATATCTATTTCGTGGCCACAAGAGATCACTCGCAAAATTGTGCTGAATCTTCTGATGATGTCAATGTGATGCTTGCCGATAAAGCAGGATTCTAAATATAAAAAAAAACCCGTCTTGACGTATTCCCATCATTGTGTTGCCAAAGCCCGATTTGGCTTGACTACTAGTAATCCCATATATTTTTTGAATCTGTGTTGAATGGTTCTCTTTGTCTTCGAGACAATATTCTTCTGCTCGATGCCCCGAGCTTGCCATTTATCAAGCGGAAGTTTATATGAGAGGTAGAGCAAATACTCAAAGAACCTAATGCGTGCGTGAAGCACGGATAAGCCGAAGCTGAGTCTTGAAGAATCGACTATCTCCAGACGCAGCAGTTTTTCCAGGTTGTTGAAGTCTTCAGATGTGAGATTACAAAGGAAACACCTCTGAGTAGATGAAGTACCTGTACCAGCATTACACTCTTTTCCGCGAATAATAGTGAAAAGCATGATGTAGATAACTTCAATTTGTTTGCCATCAAAAACGCCAATAAAAGGATGTAATTGTTGTATTTGCCGTTTGATTTAAACCTGTTCCATTTTTTTTTTTTATATCTGCTGTTTTACATTGGAATTGAAATCGGATGGGCCTACAGTACAGTGTTGACGAAGTTCGTGAATTTTGCTAGAAAACTGTTGGCTCTTGCCCTTCCGTGTTGTCATCAAGTAGACGTATAGGCACAAGGAAGAAAGGAAGACGTTCGAGTCTGTACTACCGCAGTCACTTGAAAACGTTTGNTTTGGTTGTTGTAAAGCTACTGTAATAACGAAAAGTACGATTTCAAATTAAACAGAAGATTAGGGAGTACCGTAATTACAGAAAAGCTGTCATTGTGACTCGTCAATCTCGTTCGCAATGCCAGTGTCATCGCTGCTGTCGTCTACCGCACAACGGACATCCGGTTCCCGAAGTACGTCCCGGACCTCCTTATCAAACTGCGTGGCCTTCTCTGCACTTTTTAAATTCCGTGTGTCTAGCCTCTTGGGCCTCCTCGCTTAGCTGGCCAATAAGGAGAAAAGCATTTCGGATGAGGTCTGGACTATGGAATAGGATTTTATGAATTGTCGGAGGCATGGCGTACCATTGGTATTTCTGTGAAAATAGCTGGGCTGTCTCCAACGCATACGTGCGATACTTTTCCATATCTATTTCGTGGCCACAAGAGATCACTCGCAAAATTGTGCTGAATCTTCTGATGATGTCAATGTGATGCTTGCCGATAAAGCAGGATTCTAAATATAAAAAAAAACCCGTCTTGACGTATTCCCATCATTGTGTTGCCAAAGCCCGATTTGGCTTGACTACTAGTAATCCCATATATTTTTTGAATCTGTGTTGAATGGTTCTCTTTGTCTTCGAGACAATATTCTTCTGCTCGATGCCCCGAGCTTGCCATTTATCAAGCGGAAGTTTATATGAGAGGTAGAGCAAATACTCAAAGAACCTAATGCGTGCGTGAAGCACGGATAAGCCGAAGCTGAGTCTTGAAGAATCGACTATCTCCAGACGCAGCAGTTTTTCCAGGTTGTTGAAGTCTTCAGATGTGAGATTACAAAGGAAACACCTCTGAGTAGATGAAGTACCTGTACCAGCATTACACTCTTTTCCGCGAATAATAGTGAAAAGCATGATGTAGATAACTTCAATTTGTTTGCCATCAAAAACGCCAATAAAAGGATGTAATTGTTGTATTTGCCGTTTGATTTAAACCTGTTCCATTTTTTTTTTTTATATCTGCTGTTTTACATTGGAATTGAAATCGGATGGGCCTACAGTACAGTGTTGACGAAGTTCGTGAATTTTGCTAGAAAACTGTTGGCTCTTGCCCTTCCGTGTTGTCATCAAGTAGACGTATAGGCACAAGGAAGAAAGGAAGACGTTCGAGTCTGTACTACCGCAGTCACTTGAAAACGTTTGCTTGTATTCTGATTGTGAAGAACCGTCGAATCTCCACTTGCAATTCAGGGTTCGTTTTAAACTGCTCTGATCTGCAGTGTGAAATACGTCCTCCCGAGCCTCCAGAAGACGGGAGGCAGTGCGGTCAAGAAGTGCCTGCAGGTTAACTTCAGCCGCAGTTTCTGTTAGCACTGTGTGTCTTATTCTGAGAAAAACAATGTTTTTTTAGCTTTCTGAATGTTTGCAACAGCGGAAAATCTCTGTTTATCATGCTCTCGAATAATATTGTATTGGCATCTGGTGAGCTGAGCATCAATACACATGGCAAGCGCTTCTGTCCCTGTGAGCTGCTTCGCTGATGGACTACAGAATATTTTGTCAGCTTCTTGATATTTCGAAGCTCGCGTGGGTGACGTTGCTATCTTTCGCAATTTTTGAGGCTTCTACTTTGCCACAAGAGCGCAAGCTCATTTAAGCGGAAAATTAAAGCTCATCAGTTGAAAATGTGGCTCACAAGTTTTCTGTTTTCAGTAGTTTTGTTCTATGACATGATTAATCGAAACTCTTCGTATATCGACCCATACGTTTTCTAGTAGCGACCCTTTCGTAGTTCGGAAACCCGACTAGTATTCTTTCAAAACTGTAACTTGCTCCTGTATTTGTACACACCCATGCTGCCTCATGGTATCATAAAGTTATCTTCTAGTTATAAAAATATTATAGGTGCAACCCGATCCTGCCAAGAAAGACATACTAATGTTTTGGGTCTTTAGAGCACGTGTACTTCGCAAATCGATTTTTAGAAGCTATCAACTTTTAACTGCTACTGTTTCAAAATGAGCAGATATAAGCAGCGCTTGTTTGCAGTTACGGCAAGTATATTGTGATAATTAATTATAAATGTCACGATGCAGAACATGATGTGTCCTGATATACACAAAAACCTTCCTGAAACTTTTCCCTTTTACACATTTATGGTACATTGCCTTTACTGAATTCACAAAACCTGTATGTATTTGCAGGAAAACGTGCTTACCTAACGGCAATAACATCACGTTAAGCCACACGTTGTTACAGCCACAAACGACACTAACATGCATTTAACGACTTCCCGGATAGAGCGCTGCTCTCTCACTGATCCATGTACGCTCAAGTACTGACGTGCTGTGACGTTAACTGCATTCCAAAGGCCTCGTTGCTATTACAAACTTCTGATTCACATATTTACCGATCGTTTGAATATAACGTATCGCCACTTTAGTAAGATTCATTATTTATTTTTTCCCAAGAACAGTGCTGTTTGGCCCCACTGTGCGCCGGGCAATACGTCACGGCCTACTTCCTAGAAGCCTGCATCACAACAGTATGAATGACCGAGCAAGGTGGCGCAGTGATCTATGTAATTACACAGAGTAATGTGTGTAGTTTGCTCTTAACGGCAAGCTTCACCCACCATTTTAGATTCTTGGTTTTTCTTGCATATTTATATTTCTTAACATGAAAATTTCAAAAGTACGTCTTTAGCTTGACTTCATGCTGCAGTACAGATAATAAAACTAAACTACGAACCCATAAATATGACACAATATCGATTATATCAAAATTTAGCAGAATCGATATTGTGACAGTTATGAGTTCGTAGTTCGGTTTTTATGCCTGTACTGCAGGATAATGTCAATAGTTAGTGCGCTATATACGTACTTTTGAAATTTTCATGTTTAAAACTAAAATTAAGCAAGGAAAACCAAGAATCCAAAATGGCTGGTGAAGTTTACCCTTAAACGGTAAAAGAAATGCAATATCTAGAATATTTTTGACAAAGCAATTTTCAAAATTAAAAAGATATATATATATATACATCAAATGCATATTAAAATTAACAACGCAAATACATTTCAGTTTCTCTTCTTTCACTGTGTCTCTGAGTGTTTGAAAAAAAAATCAATAAAACTGCGATTGACATGTGAATGTACAAAGATCTCGTGTAATGTCTACAAGCTGAGAAATGTCCGGCACAAATCTGCGGCGTTACGGAAGAGAGGGTTAAGTGAAAAGAGCCCGCATCATCCACTATATTACATTTCTTATTTATTTATTCCTGATTGAAATTTAGGAGAATTTAACGAAAAATATGACAATAGAAGCTTAGCTAATTACGTTACCCATCATTACGGACATAATATATAAAATATGAATGCATATTTATACAACAATTAAATTAATAAAACATTTTACATATTAATTTATTCTCACTTTTTAATGACAAGGGAACACCTATTAACTATAAGGTACAAAAATTCGCACAGAACCATGACATGTAGTGCTTCTACAGTGTCTCAATATAATGTACTTACCTGTGGAATGGCAATAAATTCTGTGTTAGTAACAAAGGTACGTGTGTAATGATGGAAATAAACGATATTAACGTAGAGTACAATCACATGAATCAAATGAACGTACACGAGTCACGGCAGGACATCAAAAGCAATAAACAACCCTGAATTTTAGCCACTCTATGTGCGAGAAAATTTTACTGGGGCATCCTGTGTAATGAAACATTTTCAGTAATAACCCTGACTCTTCTGTTATGACACTGAAACGAATAATTAATGTGTAGGGGTTGATACATCCTCTCAACCTTCTATTTTGTAACGTTGCAGAATTATGGAACGGTGTACTCGCCAGTTCTCCAACCCCCTACACAAGTGAGGGCGGAGGGCGGAGTGCGGCGTGGTCCGGACGAGGGTGCGTGCAGCCCGCGGGTCACGTGGTGCGGCGACCGCCTCGTGATCCGGAGTCCAATGCCAGGGCCACAGGCCGCCGCTCCCCTCCGACGAGACACTCCGCTAAATATACCGAGCCTCCCAGGCTACACCCGCCTTCTACACGCCGCCAAGGTTAAGGCCGCTCACTTGTGCATGCTATATTGGTACGTTTAAAATTAATGAAACATTGCACATTGCATTTATTAATACATTTCAAGTTGTGTGATGTACATGCTGTAAGCCAATATTCAATATTATGTACAGTAAAGATGTAAAAACATGAAAAATTAAAATATTTGTTCACGATAATTAAAACCTAATTTCGAAACATACTTGTTGGCTTGATTACAAGCTATAAACTATTATATCTCAAAAATTGGTTTGTTTTTGCCTTCTTGTGGTTATAACTGCAGTCAAGCAAAACGTTCATAAAAATAGTCCTTCCTATTAAGCAATGTTTTTACTTTCACTGGATTTTTGTTATGTTAAGATGTGACGTCAAAACTGGTGTTCTGTAATGGACGCTACGACAGTGTGTGTGGACTTCTCAAGTGTCCTCGTCTGTCTTACAAGTGTACCTGGAAGTGAGCATCTGACCTACGTACACTCTGGCTGGGCTCTAAGAGGCATTTGTACACTTAACTATCACGCCATTTGAATACAACGTGATCCCGAGCTGCGAACATTTTCACCGCACACCCAGGGTCTTAAAGATATGTAATGCCCACTGTCGACATACTTCAAAGATACATGCAGAGTGGCTCCCAATGCAACATGGCACCCGACTGACAGCATGCACAACTCATTCTAAAGTAAAGTAGTACACACGCTCATTCAAAAGTAGTACACGACCTAAATTGTCAGGAAAATATTATTAATTTGAAAACGAAAGAAGAAAGCATACATTTTGTAGCACTGTAAAATATTTTCCTAGCATTTTATTATTTAAATGTTATTAAAATCAGTAAGAGCGTATTTTTGATCAAAATATAAGAATAGTTCAATTCTGGATACTTCGGAAACACATTTCGCATAAAAACCTTTATCACGCAAGACTACCCCAACAATTACTTATCTAATAAAAAATTATTGATAATGTTTACAACTATTTATAATAATTGATTAAAAGCACATTTTAGTTACAAAAAAAGTAACTTTCGTGGCCGAGTTATTAAAAACATTTGTAAAAATTCTTACTAATTTTTATTGCATACAATTAGAACAATTATTGTAATGGTGGAGGGTTTTTACTTTTTTTTTATAAAAGGTGCTTTCTGAAACGTTTAAAAAAGAAATACTCTTAAATTTTAACTAAAAATAGACGCTCACTTACTACTTTTTCAAACATATTCATCCACGCGTGCCTTCAATTATTTTTAGATTATTAATGGATATAGTAGTTTAAAATTATCATTAGATTAAGGAAAAGACGAGTTAATAAATTTTACAATTTACCTGCATTACTGCCGACAATATTACCTGACTACACATTCTTAGGGCAAACTAAAATAAAATCCAAAGTTTGGGAGAATATGAGTCGTTAGGGACACACATACAACTACGAATGATTAAAAAATGTGCACCCCGTTTGGTTTATCTAATCTTTATTATTTCTTATGAAGGGAAAGTCACAAATACCTAGGGTATTTCAAATTTTTTTCATCACTAAAATGATTCCGTTATGGGCCAACAGGAGACGAATGAACTCCAAGCTAGCAATACAAAATTTGTTCAACCCTCTTCAAAACAACTATTTTATTTGCAAATTTTTCAATACTAATGCTTTATTCCAACAAAATTCGAGAACAATTGCTCTTAACCAAATTTTACGTTATTGGCATAAACATTCTAATTGAGAATTATGCAAAATAGTTCATAAATTATCACATAAGAAATCATTATTGCGACATCCATACAAATAGTCTATATTTTAAGCAAGAAGCACTTACCTGATAACTGGTAATGAAATGCTTCCATGTACAACATGCTTGAGGACAACATCAAAGTAAATTTTCACCAATTTTTTCGGAAAGTGGGAGAAAATCGCACGTGATATTACAGATACAGTCTATTCGCGGTGTCTTCACAATTTTTGAATCAAACCCTTGAAATATCACCGCACGTATGGCGTTTTTGATTGTTTCCTAAATATGCCCGCGCACTACACGTGTTTTATACTTCTATTAACATAAAAATACATTATTTTTTGTTTAATTAAACTTTAAACTTATAATTTATTTATAAAATACGTATAATTAATACGAATAAAAACAGAGAGGAAATATGTGTTGGTAATGCGTAGTTTGAAATAGTTATCATGCAAAATATTATTACACAGTACGCACAAACGTGGTGTGTTGTCCCTTTGATTGCGTGAGGCGGTCGAATAGAATGAAAGTAGACTTTTAGCAGAGCTTTAGAAAAATTGGAAGTAACCATGAATGGACTTTAATCTTCGTTGCATTGTTTCCGAGACATTGGACAAGTTATAAAGGGAGGTTTTATTGCAAACGACAGCCATTTCGAAACTGCCAACTGAACTTGCGAGCAGTTTATACCCAGAGTTAAGGACCCCACGTGCAACGGAGAATGCAAAAATGTAAAATTCCGAGCGAATCTGTATTGGTGGCCTTAAGATATCATCGAAAAATATATATTAACGTATTTTGCCTAATTACCCACTTTGAAAAACATTCTTCATAATTTATTTTCAAAGACAAGAAGTCGCAAAAAATAAAGACACAGCATTTAGAGAAAACAGATGTTTCATGTATAAATTAATTATTTGCAATAAACTTACACAAAGTCTAAATGAGCAAGGCTTTTATTTCTGGGACCGGATAATGATGCTGTGCGGGGAAAAAAAAAAGAACAACAGGTCATTTTTAGCTATGAGGTTTACATATATACTGTGGTCACAGATATCGCCTCAGAATTCTCAGTACCGTGCCATTTTTTTTGCGTGGTCGTCAGTAAATTAAATAATGCACTTTAAAAGACAGGTTTCAATTAGTACAAGGTTCTGTTGCTCGAATAAGAAGTGGGTATCACATAGCTGTATATGGTTCCTCATAACACAAGTGCCGAAGCTAAAAAGGCAGAGTAGCGTAAGCTACTCGCGTTCATCATAACAAACACATTGAGGCGCCGAAGAAATATGGAGGGTTGCCTTACCTGATGACGAAATTGACGCAGACGACGCTATTCGGCTTCTGCCCCTTGCTGCCGTAAATGAGAGTGGCCTGGGTCAGTACCCACACATAACCGCCATTCTTGGCGAGGAAACGATAACAACCAGTCTCGCACTGACCCTTCGAGAACACTGAAACAACAAATAAAATGCACGTTAATAACAGGATTCGTGTGGTTCAATACAGGTCGTGCATTGTTCATGAATGAAAAGCTTAGAAAATAACGCCGTTCCTCAAGTAATCTGTAACTACACATATAGCGGCGTAGTCAGAAAGAGATCGAGAAGTTTACAAAATGAGTTAGGGGGTTAAAACTTAACCAGAGGGAGGAGGCTGAAACACGAGCTGGGGGAGAAAAAAACAAACACAAGCACAGGGAAGCAGAGGAGGAGGTTTAAACACAAGCTAGGGGATGAAGTCGAGGGATGAAGCTGAGGGATGAAGTTGAAACAAGCTGAGGGATGAAGTTGAAACAAGCTGAGGGATAAAATTGAAGAAAGCTGAGCGATGAGGTTGAAATCCAGGCCGAGGGAGAACTCTGAAAATAAAGGAAAAGTTCAGAATCACCTTTAGGAAGGAAAGATTTAAAACTGTATGTTATAATATAGATAATTCCCACATTGTTTGCAACTCGCTTCTATACACAACAGAAAGGAGGGGAAATATCCAGCGTGTGTCTAAAAATCACTGACAAACTCCGGGAGGCGATTCCTTATGAAAAATTAAGGGAGGAATGACCCCTTGAAAATCAAATTTGAAAACAGTAATCTCCTGAAATATCGGAAACTAAGAGACATTAAATGACAATATTTCGAACATTGTTTTCTGTTATTGTGATCCTTAACCTACAGCAAATATGTGTTTATACCTCTCCCACAGTAATGAAAATGGCAGGGGTGGCCATCCTCTTATTGTATGCAAATGTTGTACCGTCGGGATTTTGTAATGTCTGATACTGGCCTATTGAGCAGTATCACTTACGTAACAAATATGGTCCTCTTGTTGCAAGTGCGTAGGACCCACCGTTTTCGCTCAAAACACACATGAAGCTTCGGTCCAGCGTTACAGTCCCTAACACGTAGGCCACACTAATAAACATGATTGTATGATTGGCTGCTGAGTTTACTTACTGCACAAGTAATGGTGTGGAAGACATTTAAACACTCGCTGTAAACAACCTGTATTGCTCATGTATAGGCCTCTGTCGCAGGCATAACACATTATGTACCGCTGGACCGAAACTTCGTGTGTGTTTTGAACGAAAACGGTGGGTCCTACGCACGTGCAACAAGAGGACCATATTTGTTACGTAAGTGATACTGCTCAATAGGCCAGTATCAAACATTACAAAATCCCGACGGTACAAAATTTTTATACAATAAGAGGGTGGCCACCCCTGTTATTTTCATTACTATGGGAGGTACACTGAAGAGCCAAAAAAAAACTGGTACACCTGCCTAATATCTTGTAGGGCCCCCGCGAGCACGCAGAAAGGCCGCAAGACGACGTTGCATGGACTCGACTAATGTCTGAAGGTATGCAGGAGGTAATTCACACCATGAATCCTGCTGGGCAGTCCACAAATCCATAGGAGTGCAAGG